>CAJNDT010000380.1:802500-842500 GCA_905221615.1 Symbiodinium sp. CCMP2592 | reverse complement strand
CCTTTTTGGGATTGCCGTTCTTAGCTTTCGCTTTAGCCTTAGGCTTAGTTTTCTTCGGCTTTGCTCCGTCATCTTCCTCATCCGGACTTTCATCATCATCATCGCAATCCCCGGCCGGTTTCGCTTTGGCCTTAGGCACCGGTCGAAGAACTGTCCTCGGAGATGAGGGCTTCACATGATTGTTTAACACCTATTGATGGGATTTAGGGTTTATGAAGGTTGGTTTGCACGAAATAGCGAACTATAGAATGAGGTTGCTTCATGGTGTCCTCCTCAACTTCTTCTCTTCCATAGTGATTCGACTCGACCTCATGAAACCGAGGGGGCTGATATCGCGATGAGCGCTGGCTGCCGGGTCATATTTATCATTAAGCAGGCCTGCTTGGGGCTGCGGGCAGGGCACAACTTCTCCACCGTTGCCAGGGCGTTCTTCAGCTTTCCCATCGCCCTCGGGGGCACGGGGAACCCTAAAGACCTCAACCAAACTATATGCTTAGGACAACACATTATGATATGAGATAAGGGGCTCTTTGCTTGGATCCTTCGCGTTGTGATCAGCACGAATCTCTGCAAGCTCATCATGCAATTTCATCAATTGCTCGCCGTGCTCGGTGAGCAACTTCCCATCCCTTAGGTCAGTTGAAACACTCAACAAGGAATAAAGATGTAAACTGTAATGCAGCTAGACGACTTGCTCTGTGGGTCCTTCTTCTTCTTCTTCAGCTCCTCGAGAGTCTTGTCGACTTTGATGCGCACCTTGAGAATCTCCCCCAATATCTGAGGAATCTTCTCGATGTCCTGCATGTAGCTGATTCAGGATTGATTATATCCTTTTATATAGGGTACATTACGGTTGGATATAGGATTGCATTGTGGTGTGTTTTTGGTTATAAATGACTCGAATAGAAAGAAATGTGCTATGTTAGACAAAAGACATCCAAAGCGGTCTCCACTTCTTGCTGCTTCTCCTTCTCCGCTCGCTTCTTCTTGTTGGTTCGGGGAGTAGAGGTTCGGCTTCTTTTGGATTTTTTGCGCTTGCTTTTCGGGCTGCTGCTGGCTCCATCTTCCTCCTCATCCTCATCATCACCTGTATCCTGGGAATCATCCTCATCAGCTTCCTCGTCGTAGCAGGGCAACGCTTCGTTGCCGAGCACAGGATTCGGGAGGCTCGTGTTGTTGTCGATGATTTCGACATACTGAGAGAATTCCTCCTTGTGGCTTCGGGATAAGCTTCCACTGGTCCGCAAATCGATCCAGTATTCCAAGATATGGCGTTGGTACTTGTCCCTCCTGCAAGACAATTTCAATCATATATTATGCAACAGCTCAAGCTACCAAGCCCCTTCGAAAACAACAACATGTGTTGCAAGGCCTGGTGAGCTGCCGCTTCCTGGCCTTGGTCTTCGTACAGTATGCGACGACGGCCTTGATGCGATCCCTGGGTGCCAAGATTGCATTGGCCATAGATTTCGGGTTTTAGGGGAACAAGGAATACCAAAGCTATATAATAAGTTGAATTGAGCTGCTTGTCAAACTTCAGTTCCGTCTTCATCGCAGACTCGCTGTAAAAGCCACTATCTATGACCACACGTCCTTCTTTCACATTGCGGATCACAATTTCCATGCGCTGATTGAAGGACTCCTGAGCTGAATAGTTCTGGAAAACAAAACATGATCACGCATGGAAAATGTCATGCAGTAGAGAAGCTTTGTCACCCTTGCAGTTGATCAGAGCCACAATCAGCTGCTTGCGGGTCTTCGTGTTTTTCCATCGTTCAGCCACATCCATACTCACTTGCATCGTGCCCCGCTTGGCTGATGGATTGCACATTCTCCGCAGCGTGGCCTCATAGTTCTTGTACTCACGTTCGGTGATGCGAATCGTATTGGTTCTTTTGGCCTGCCGGGCATAGACAAAAGATTTGGGTTTTGTGTGTTTAGGGTTTTACGTGGTTTAGGGTTTTAGGGTTTGTATACAAGGTTTAAGGGTTTATTTGCTAAATATGAATATATATATATATGATAATATATCTATATATAACATATATAGGTATTATTTATATCGGTTTACTATAATAAGATGCAGCCTTGGGGTCTTTCTTCCTCTTGCCACTCTTCGACAAAGGACTTGAGCTCTCTGATGGGCTAGGGGGCTGGCGTGTCTCGGACTTCGCACTGCTAGGGCTTGGCTTGCTCGGGGTTCTGCTGGGCTCTCGATGTTTGCTTGGGGTTTTGCTGGGCTCACGGGTTCTGCTAGGCTCTCGAGGTTTGCTTGGGGTTTTGGAGGGTTCTCGCCGCTTTGCCTCCTTCGGGGTTTTGCTGCGCCTTCGAGGCTTTGCTTTACTTGGGGTTGTTCGGGGCTTTGCAAGCTCTGCTTTGCTCGGGCTGCTGCTGGCTTCTCCTCTGCTGTTTCTTGTCCCTGTGCCGGCTGCTGCAGAGTCTGTCTTCATGTTGTTTCTGCTTGACTCATGGGGCTTCAGGGATGCATCGGAGTTTCGAGGGCTTGTGGCTTTTGTTGCAGCCAAACCTTCGCTGGACTTTGGGTTCTTCGGGTCTTTCGGGGACATCTCTGGGGATGCCCTTTCCGAGCGGCGTCCTCGGCTGTTCCTTGTCAAAGATTTGACTGGGGAGCCAGGGCTCAGCAATATGGGGGCGAACATAGATGGAGTCCTTGGGGCATTTTTGTCGTAGCCGTGCTCCTGGGTACCTTTGCTGGCTTCGGGGCTGTGAAACAACTTTCGGCAGGGCGAGGGGGAAGTAGCAGCATCCAAGATCGGACTGCCGTCCAAAGCTTTTGCAGCTTCGGGCAGCTCAGCGCCCCAATATGGATCTTCAGGCATAGTGTCTTCAGGCTCCTGATCCCCCCGAACATTTCACACAAGTCGAAACCCAAACACGCACACACACAGAGTGCGTGCAACCTCCAAACCAGTTAAGGTAAGACACTGTTGGCGTCATTGGAGCTTCTGGGACTTCCTGCTTGACCAGATGACTCTGGAGAAGGTCACGAAGCTCGTTGAAGTCCTCAGTCGCCGGCTGCACTATCTTATTAGAACGACTATCATGGCAAATACAGCTGAGAACAGTTTGCAATGTTCAGAATTCAGCAAACATGCTGTCTAGACACACAATCTACATCCATGATCAACTCGTCGTCTGAGCTCTCGGGCTCCGGGGCTTGGGAATGCTGCGGTTCTGTGGAATGCTCGGGCTCTGTAGTTGAATGCTTGGGATGCTGTGGTTCTGTGGAATGCTCGGGCTCTGTAGTTGAATGCTCGGGATGCTGCGGTTCTGTGGAATGCTCGAGGTCTGTAGCTGAATGCTTGGGATGCTGGGATTCTGCTGAATGCTTGGGCTGCTTTGGGCTTGAAGGCTTGGGTTCTGCTGTGCTTGGGCGCTTGGGTGGCGAAGCTGAGTGCGTGAGTTCGGCAGCTTGCGAAAGCTTCGGTGGCGATGCTCGTGGGTGCTCGGGTTGGCGGTCCCTTGTCTCTTGTGAATTTTCGGGGTAGGCTTGCTCCCAGAACGAATATGATCTAGGCTGCGCATCAGTCATCACTGGTGGCTGTGTGCGCTGGGGCTTCTCGGTTCGGGCGGGAGTGGCAACAGGCCGGGCAGGAGGAACAGGGTCTACCGGTGCAGCGAATCCAGCAACGGGCCCTGGCTCCTTCAAAGCCTCAAGCTTGCGAGCCCTCATCTTCAGGCTCTGCAGCATCGCGTGGGCTGCCTCGGATGGAATTAAGTTTCTGGGTTTATAGGGTTTACATATAGGAGATGCAGCTAGGAAACTCGTAAGTCCTCTTCAATATTCTCTCGATCATCCAAGCGGGGCTCCTCCTTAACATCGTTGGCCTCCATAAAGGATTGTCCAGCGTAGAGGGTGCCACAGCTGATAGATCTGGTCTGGAGGCGTAGGGGCCTGGCCTTACCCGCCATCGTTAAACACTTGGAAAAGCCTGTGATCCAAGGCCACGGAAGGGCGTTGGAATTGAGGGTTTAAGGGTTACGATTTTTTATGGCACTTTTACGCGTTTTTATGGCACTTTACGCTTTTTTACGGCACTGCGTTTTTAGTCTAAAATCAACGAGAATCGATCTGAAATCTCCAAAACCTCAAGAAAACCATCCTGCCCTGTAGAAGACAAAAGCAAACCCAGTCCAAATACGGCACCCAAGCTGGCCAACTGTATTCAAGCTCTACAAACGAACCGCAACCCCCAACCTTCCTTTGAAAACCCCTCCCAAACCCGAAGCTATCCTTCACAGCTGAAGACCAATAGGAGAATACCCACAAAAGTGTCGAAGTCGCCTGAAACCCCCGGACCCTGTAGCCCCATCTGGACCTCAGCCCCTCACACAAGATCCCCAGGAAGCATGTGGAAGAGTTGGGCATGCACATGTCTGTGTGTCTATATACCTTATACAGGTATATATACGTGTTTCCGATTATATGTATATGTATATATATATATATATACACATGCAACAATAGAGCAACGATTCCGAGTCAACACTTGCCCATATATCTGTATATATATATATATGTATACATATATATATATACAGATACTAAGCAGGATCCATATATATATATAGACATAGATACACCCACAAACTCGCATAGATACATACATGCAGACATACATGCATACCTACACACATATACATATGCATATACACACAGTACATATACATATACATAATACATGAACATACACATGCATGTGCATGTAGACACACATAAGTATGCAGACATACATGCATACATACAGACAGATACAATATGTACATATATTAATATATATATATATATATATATATTGACATTCCTGGCACATACCTACCTATCTACACATATTGCACATACACAACTCGACTTACATGCACGTGGGTGTGTGTGTGTGCGTTTACATAGGGAAACTTTAGACCAGAAGCAGGGATATTGACACGACAGCGAGAAAGAGCAAGGGAGACAGAGAGAAAGGGAGAGGAGTACCGTTATATGACATATAATCTGAATAAAAAGATATATATATACACACACACTCATGTGGAGAATAATGGACATGTCTGTAGTATGTACAGAAACACAAGGTACCCTTTCCCACACAAGAGCACAGCCATGTTTGCTTCGCGAGAAAGAGCCTTCCATATCTAAGCACCAAAGTCCTGCGCTAGTGCATGCAGCATGCTCTTCTGATCGTCGCTGAGCTTCAGATTCTTGTTGCCATACACATACTCCAGGACCTCCCCTATCCTCGCATCATGCCACAGGTCTTTTGGCACATCTCGATAAATAACTTCTTTGATATCATCATAATGACAAAGTGCCATGACCTCCAAACACGTGAGCTTCACATGTATGCGCACACACACGACAGCTCAGGAATGGAATGGGATATCTGGAACCCCGATCTGCCTGCGCTGGCTCCTGCCTCCATTCAATCTTCGAATCTTCGAAGCAATGCCAGAGCTTCGCAAATCGCAGAGCGAAGCCAAAGGGATACTGCCTGGGCGGTGGATTTTTCAGGCTTTATAGATGGGTTCCAAAGATTTAGTCTGAGTCTTGATTTTTTCTAGGAAGCTTTTATGTAGATTGCGGACGGGATACTGGGATCGCTTCAGCTTCCTATTCATTCCTGTGAACCGGCCTGTTCCCTTTCGATCCTGATACCGATGGACCAAATCTCCTCGGCATATTCTTCGTTCGTGCTTCGACAAACGAGCAAACTTCCGGAAATCCAAAATGGCACGTGAGGAGCTCCACAGAATCGACCTCTTCGGCGTGGCTGCTCCGAGCTTGCCCAACCAGAAAGCCTGGCGGTATACCTGGGTTTCGAGAGCGAGTTCAGGGTTCAAAATTCGGGTTTGGGGTCATTGGCTTCTTTTAAGATATTATTATATACAGGGTTCGATTCTATATATATATATATATATACATAGTGGGGTGTCAAATCTATATATATATATATATGTATATGATATATTGTGTATATTACGTAGGCCGGGGGACTTTTACCGCTTTGCAAAGTTCCTGGAACCTTTTGTGGCGGTACATCAAGGAAGACACCGGTTGCTCCAGGCACCAGTGACATCCCCTTGCCATCAGCATCCATGCGACCAGGCAAAACCTGCAAGGAAGTAGCCCAAACCCTCTCCTATCCATAATTCGTATCAGACCAGAACATGATAGAGAAATTTCGGGAAGCCTCGAGACCATAACATTTCCGTCCTCGACCCAATCCAAAGAAGTATCCCCGTGAGGACATAGGAATCGTCGGCCGGAGGCGTATTTACACAGAGATACCCAGCTCGAGCATACCAACCCGAAGTGGAACACTCCACCCGGTTTCGTCCGGAGTGCTTGAAGTAGCAGCAACCTGAGATGTTGATTTTTAGGGCAGGGGTTTCGGGTTTAAAATAGAGCAGTTTTATGGGATTTCTGGGATTCAAAAGCTTAGGCACACGAAGCCAGCCTGACCCAACATATCCAGAGGATTGTTGCAAGTAGGCCGGAAGCGAGCATAGGATTTCCAGTATCGAATATCCATCGATGGCACCCGTAGTCCATGTACCCGTAAGACTCGGCTCAACATCCCAAGCCCGGCACATACTTCACAGCCATCCAGAACCTCATCCCACGAAAAGCCACTCCAAGGTATTTACATTATATCTCTGCTATGCAACTGGCTGCTGGATCTGTTGACCCACCTCCTGGATATTCAGATTCTCGGTCTGCAGAACGAGGAAGACCACTAGGATCAGAACCTGGGATTGTACGATTGGTGAATACGGCTACCTTTGCTGGCCTAGCTTCGAAGTTCGTGAGTTGGGTCAGGGAACAGCAGGCGCTCGCACTGAAATCAGGCGCTGCATGATAAGCCTGATTCTGTGTGCTCCCAGCATGGCTGGGAATATGTAAAGTCCGCTACCGAGCTGCTCAAAGAAGGCTGCGACTCAGACTTCAAGCATCACACTGTTGCATCAGACATGCTCCCAAACCTGCTGTGTATCATGCACTCAAGCAATCTAGTCTGTCTTATTCACACCGCATGCGCCACATCACACAGCGAGCAGAGGCTGGAAGCACCTGCTGATGATTCTGCTTGGCGTCGCC
Organism: Symbiodinium sp. CCMP2592; assembly: GCA_905221615.1. Classification (NCBI taxonomy): domain Eukaryota; class Dinophyceae; order Suessiales; family Symbiodiniaceae; genus Symbiodinium; species Symbiodinium sp. CCMP2592. The sequence continues at coordinate 835,386 of CAJNDT010000380.1, read as the reverse complement.
GCTTCCTCCACGCCAAGCTCATCGATGCTGTCGAAGTACCTGGCCGAAGCTTGGCTGGATCTGAAGCATGCGATCTTGGGGGCTTTGAGCGTGCACACAGACTTTGAAACACGTGCAAAGCATGCTCGGCATGTTCATTTTTCGATCACATGAAGGCTACAGATCGGCAGATTTGCTAAGCCCCAGAAGCACACGTGGCCCCGAAAAGCTACATGTTTCAAGGTGTAGAATCACGTGCGAGATTTATGCTTGTATCCAGGGACACATGTGCATATACCCGGTTGCACACAAGGATAACCCTGCCTGCAGATGACCACTGACACTGTACAGAGGCTGCTCGTGCAACCCCTATAGAAACATGTCACAAAACTCGAGTTATCTCGAGGGTGAGAGTCTGAATCACGCATGCTCATTGGAACGGGTCCTGCCACGACCAACATAGTTGGGATCACGGCATCTCAAGCAACCAATCTTCGCATAGCGGCACTTCGGGCACCCGAGCTCGCGAGCATTCGCACCATCCATGCCCGCACCCGCAACGGCTCGCACAGCGCGACCACGTCCCTTGGAGACTGCATTCTCCTCCGGAGCATCCTCAGCGGCAGGGCGCCTGCCGCCCCGGCCGCGACCTTTAGGCGCTGCATCCTCAGCTGCTCTGCCTTTGCCACGACCCTTACGGACTGCATTCTCCATGGGACCATCAGCTGCTCTGCCACGACCACGACCCTTGCGGACTGCATTCTCCATTGGCGCATCCTCAGCTGCTCTGCCTTTGCCACGACCCTTAGGGACTGCATTCTCCATGGGCGCATCCTCAGCTGCTCTGCCACGCCCTCGTCCTCGGCCACGACCCTTATGGACTGCATTCTCCATGGGAGCATCCTCGGTGGCTCGCCCTCTACCACGGCCTCGGCCGCGACCCTTGGGAACCACAGCATCCTCCAAAGCCGCAGGCTCCATCGGGGCAGCTGCTGCCACATCTGCGTTGCATGACCTGGCTTTTGCCTTCGCCATACCTTTAGCAGATGCCTTCGCTTTTGCTTTGCTCGCTGCCTTTGCTTTTGCCTTTGCTTTTGCCTTCGCCTTGGCGAAAGCTTTTGCTCTCGCCTTAGCTTTCGCCTTCGGGGCCGCTTTCGCTTTTGCCTTCCCATGGGCACGACGTCCTTTCTTGGCCGGGCGTCTCATCGCCCGCAAAGTATTCTGATCTTGAGCTGTCACCAGCACACCACTTGGAACCTTAGACACACATGCACGAAGTTTGCGCACAAGCACAGATCACATGCAACACATGATGTGCGTCTGCGACACAGCAGGAAGATCACGATCCAAAAGAGGCATTCTTGAGGTGCTTGTAGCCGAGGGCGGGGATGGATTCATAACTTGTGTCTCCTGAAATCACAGAAAACCCAGAACCCGTATAATCATATGCTCAGGAAGCAACACAACAAATCGCCTCCTGGTCAGGATTAACCTTGCTTCGAGTTCGGCGAAGAATGGATCGTGGCGTCGCTTGTGGTGCCTCTGCTGGCTTCCGCTCCGGTTCGGGGCTCTCCTCGATGGTAATCGGGGCACCTCAATTGGGGAGACTTCGCATTGCAGGGGGTCAAACAGTACTTGCAGAAGGATTGGTTATTTGATTGGGACAAGTAGCATCGTCGAATGTTGTTCACCGCTGCCGGCCTTAAACAAATCAGTACACTACAGCCTTGGGTGGGGTTCCGAACATGCACACATGCAAACCTGAATAAAGCTGAGTAACACCCCGAGTGAAGCCCTCAAAGCTGCAATCTCGCTTTGCACTGCTTGCAACTGCTCGCGCTTCTGTTGCATATGGATACTTGAAGAGGGCTCGGTCGAGATGCAAGGATCCTCCTCTTTTTCCTCCTCCTCCTCCCCCTCTTCGTCTCCCTCTTCCTCCCGGTCTTCCTGGTCGTGTTCCTCCCCTTTTCTCTCCTCCTCTGCATCCGCTGGTTCCCTCTCAGGAGAACCCTTCGGGGATTCATCGATCTCATCCTCTGCATCTTCATCCGGTCCTTCCTCCTCATCCCCCTCGGAGAGTCGATCCGTGTTGGTAGCAGCAACCCAATCTATTCGCCTCTGGACGATCAGTTCGAAAAGCTTGCGAACACAGTCTTCCTTAGCTGAATAACAAGTTACATGGGCATCTAAATACAATAGTGCACACGTATGGAAGACGATGCAGTATTCAGTTAAGTAGCCCTGGGAGTCTGTCCACGTCGCTCCGCATCCCGGGCTCTCTTCAAGGCAAAGGAAATCATAGTTCGAACACTCCAAGAATCAATCCAAGCTTGCTTGCGGTCCTCTGGTATGAATCCCATTTTCTTGAACAGCCGCTTCACCTGCAGGGGAGTTGTTCAGGCTTGTATAGATATTTGGCTTAAGGTTTTAGATATACAAGGTTTTTTTTATGAGCCTTATAGGGTTCACGTTATGTATGGGTTTTGAAGAAATACTAATGGCCTCGGGCTCGAGGGCTTTGATGGAAAGTTTCGAGGTCGGCATCCACAGAAGAACACGTCGAATGATGCTGTAGTTCAACTCCAGGGCCCGAGTTGTCTGGAGGGAATTTCCCCCATGCGATGCCGGCTCCCTCACCCAACAATTTCCCTTTCTGAACCTTTTCCGCACGATGGGGAGGTTTTCGAGATGGGAAGCCAATCGACCATTAGACATGGCTGCAAAGGATCCCTTACGTATCCTAAACCCTCAGTCTCGATCCTAAAAGTAACAAAGAAGCGCAGCGTGCAATGCTCAATCGCCCATCAGGAACTGCACATTGCATACAAGACATGGCAGGGCACTGTCGATCCAGATCGATCAATATATCATCACTGCCTTGGCTAGCTGGTGCAGAGTGATCCCGTATATCACCAAGTCACTCCAAAGCCTAAGTAAGTGCAATCTAGTTTCCCCCATCAGATATGGATAGCCCACCATCGCCGACACGAAGCATCCGGGTCCTTTCCAAAACATAAGAGCGAATAGAAGGAAGGTTCGGGAATCAACATACACCGGAAATTCAGTCCTTCATCCGAGGTAGAGCTCGATCGGCAAGAGCAACGCAAGCATGGGCGACGAAAAGTCTGTGCTTCACTTCTAGGGTTATATAGGGGATATGGGTGATCTTATCTCTTCCTATATAAGGAGGACTGGTCTACAGAACCACGAAGCATTGGGATTGATTGTGTTCAACGGATGGTCGGGGACCAGGACAAAGAATGAGAACAGAATAGGTTTAAAGTTCACTAACATAACCGATCAGTAACTGATGAAACCCCTGATCTTTAAACATCTACCCTAATCTATATAGCATATACCAGTCAAATACCCTCACCAGCCGGTCTCCAAGCTGCGATCTTCGAGCACTCAGGTGCTGTTGACATCCGCATTTCTTAAGCAAGTCCTATACTTATTCTGACAATAAACCATTCATGAGCTATAGGGCTTTAGAAGAAGCCAACATAAAGTTGTAAACCCTGCTATGAACTTGTAGCAGCTGCATGAACAAATGCAGAATAATGACAGAATCCTCGTTTGACCCTAATAACAGGCACAGTGACCATAACGATTTGCGGGCGCAAGATTACGCAGCTACTTCAGTAAAGGCGAAAGATTTGGCACGGTTGCCTATTATTTTGGGCGCTTTGGTTTTACAGGTAGAGACATGGGCCCCAAAGTACCCAAATAGGGACTACATTAAGGCCAATGTATATATTATATGAGTACATGGACCCTTAGGGCTTGCTATCCAGAAACAGGTGAGCGGTTCCGGGGGGACCTCTGGCCTCTGAAGTCTTGTTTCTGTTGAAGAGAGGCAGCAACATGGCGATCCTAACGTAACAAGAGCCACACTCCTAAAGCTTTCGGGATATGTAGTATTACCATATTCCTTCTTGTTCCTGATACTTATGAATATACTGAACTAAAGCCCAAATGCCCATGTCATGCCATCAGAGCCGCTAAAGATCCAAAAGAGCCACAAGAATGAACGAGGCTCGTCTTCTGTGAAACTGGAATTGTAAATGCCAGTGCCTGTCTAGCCAAGGAAGTGGCCCTAGTGGCTCAACACGGGTGAGATTCTACTCAAAGCCCCTTAAATTGCACTGACAGGGATGGCGTTTAACCCTCGCAAAATCCCGGTAACACCTTTGTCTATCAACTCTGGAAAACCCCCAAAAGCAAGAAAGGCCTGAAACCACAACAGCGCCAAGGAGCCGGAGTACCTCCTCCGCGGTGAAGTGGTCATAGCCTGGCATGCTGACTGCGAGTCTTGCCTGCATACTCCAAGTATCCACAACAAGCGTTTCTGTGACTTTCGGTCTTGGGTTATGCGAAGCGAATACTGTAAGAGAGGCACTTATCTCCCGCTACAGGAACTTCGTTGACACCAGTAGGTGCTAAGCACATGCATGTCCTGGACCCTAAGTCAAACACCGCGACTGGACGAACACGGAAAATCGTAATCCCTGAACCCTAAGCCACAGACCCCTAATGACCCAAACCACTACATGGTGGCCTCAATAATTCAGTGGAATAGGCTCGGGACTATACGGAATAACATTGCCAACTGTTCTGATGCCCTGTATGAAACCTGCATCCCAGAGCACCCGCTGCTACATCGAAGTTCCTGGTCATTCTGCATCCATCACTAGCTGGCCTAGGCAAACACCGAAGCTGGTGACCTTCGCCTCAACTTCCATGCAGGGCTGAATCGGGTCCACAGCTTACCTAAACACCAAGAAAACACCAAACACAACTAGAACTAGCTTCTGTAATAGCTGCTTCATAGCTTCTGGCTCGCTGCCTGACTTGATTTGTTGTTTACTTTGATGTACTTTGATGAGGAGCTTTACTGCAACTTAACTGTGGCACACAAGTGCCCGTCAAGTATGCGGCATCGGGTTCGTGATGAAGAGGTTCAGGTTAATTGGAAACGCAGGGGGAAAGTTGCATCGACGTTAAGCAGCCTACAGTAGTAGTAGCAGCAGCAGCAGCAGGAGCTGGTGCAGCAGGCGCAGCAGTAGCACAGGAGACAATATTCTCATCGCCGTCATCTTACTCCTTTCACCAGGTGCACCACAGCCATCGTCACCATCATCATCATCCTTATCATCATCACCATCACCTTCACCATCACCACCATCATCATCATCATCATCATCACCGCCATCATCATCAACTTCATCAAACAGCAACAGCAACCACATTGGGAAAATCCTAAGCATCACCATTCTCACCGTCTTCAGCACCACAGTGTTCGTCCACGTCGTCATCTTCCTCGTAGATGCTGGGTTCCTGCAATATGACGAGGCGTCAGCGCTGCTCATTTTGACCCACACTAATATCTACAGTAAACCCCAGAAAGTTGGAGACCGGATTTAGGCCAAATTGTGCTGGGATTCCCTGTACATCTTAAGGTTTGAGGCTACTGGGTTTCCAACTTTTGGGCTTCTACTCTAAGGCCCTTTTTGGAATGATATCGGACAAAGTTGTTGGGGGCATGTTGTGGTAGAACATTCAGAGGGGACTCGAATGGTTTCTTCGTTACTATACCTTAAACCCTACGCCCTAGTTGATCTATGATTGGGGCTACTGATATATTTGTTCAGATCCCTGGGTTCCTTAACACTTAGGTTGATTAATGTTTGCAGTTAATGATATAACTTTTCAAACCCCACTTGGCTTTCTGGTGCATGGTCTGAGGGGTTCAGCTTGCAACTTCTACTTTTGCCGGACCGCTTAGGGTTTTACGGTATACGGTTTAGGTTTAGGGATGATGAATGCATGTAAACTGCCAAGCCTCAGGGTCCATTTACCCGAACCAAACACGCGTTGGCCCGAAAGTATCCAACTAGGGAGTACTGTAAGGCCGAAGTATATACTACAGTATTTGGGCTCAAGCCTAGCACTCTACAGCCCTTACGAACCCTAACCTCATTAGGCGCCGCACCGCCCCTGCACGGAGCTCTGCGTCAAGCCAGTCAGACTCGGCCACGTCAGAGACGCTTTTGATGGTCCTCCGAAAACGATTTCAAAAAAAAACATGACGGGCTTTTCGGTTGAACTGTAGGGTATATGTGGTTTAGGGTTCATGCTTTTGGTCTTTTTGATTACTGTAAGGGCTCTTTTCCAGCTGCAATGAAGTCCAAGGGTTCAGAGTTTTAGGCTTCATGGGTTTAGGGTTTAGGGTTCAAGGTTTACACGAGGTCCTAGGCTACACCCAAATGGGGGTTGGGGTGTAGGTCTTCAGGGCCTAGGGTTTGGGTGTTCTGAATTTCACAGGGTCTTGAAGCCCCACATCCCAATGTCATATACAATCACACTCTACTTGGAGGGTCGAGGGACTTAGTAAGTAGCTCTTATATAGACTTATAAGTATTTTAATAGGGACACTAATTAACTACTTACTAGGTCCCCCGACCCTCCAAGTAATCCCCCAAGCCGCAATTCCTAAACCCTACCTGAGCTTAAGCCTCCCAAGAACCCTAAACCCTAAATTCTAAACCCTAAACCCTAAACCTTAAATTAAAGGACCCCGAGAAACTGGGGGAAGAAGGTCCTCGCGAGCAGAATTAGCTTCGCGGCAGGATTTCCAGCCAGCGGCCTGTCTGACGTAGGGAAAAAACCCAAATCACATGGACGGGGTCTTTGAAAGGCTTTAGAGGGTGTAATCTAATGGGCTGAAGAATTGTTTAAATGACGGTCTAGGCTTTAGGCTTGAGGGTTTAGGGGTAAGGACATGTAGGGGCTACAAGGATACACTGTCACCAATAAGTCGGTCCATACATTTCCCTAAGGGTCCATGTACTCATATAGTATATACATTGGCCTTAATGTAATCCCTATTTGGGTACTTTGGGGCCCATGTATCTCTACATGGGTACATGGACCCTTAGGGTTTGGTTTTGCCAGGGATCGGGGACGGGCTTGCTAAATGGCTGGCGGTTGAAAATGTGACCCACGATCAGTTCAAAGGGGCCAATAAGGTCTTCCCAGACCTTCCAAAATCCCTTAATTAAGGAATATACCTTAAATCATATTAGGGACTCTACTATAATTTAAGGCATATTCCTTAATTAAGGGATTTTGGAAGGTCTGGGAAGGTCTTGTCTCAGGAAAATGCCGCTGGTGAAGGCGAACATCTTCTTGCAACCCTATTTCCAGGTATCAAGACATGCGGGCTTGCTGTCTTGGGTCCTGCGTAAAGGCCCCATATCCTGCGAAACCCCCATATACGTTTCTGCATGCATAGGTACGGGAAAAACGTACAGTCACACACCGCCCCACATCGATCTGCATGCAGAGCTATGTTAACTTTACTAGGTCCCCCAAGAAACACATAAGCAAAAATTAGGATATGGATATCCCATATAATATAACCCCCCTCAAAAGGAAACCCCCAAAAGTAGGGATATCCACATAAAATGTTTATGCTCACGTGCTTTTTGGGTCCCTAATTTACAGCCGGAAATGCCAGTCGAGATCCTACAGCATCAGACTTGAGGCGCGGGCTCTACGTTTTTTCGCCGAGAGAGGTTCAGCAGATCTTTCGAAAGCCTGGTTGGCAAAGGGAGTATCTGCACAGGGTGCTGCTTTGAACAGGCCTAAACCCCGAGCCAAGGGTCCAAATACCTGATAATCATAAAATCTCCGAAATCCTAACCTATATAACTACTATCCTAAAACAGAGTACCTGATTGTTGGGTCCTTTGGACCCTTTGGGGAAAATGCAAGACACACCACAACTTAGCCCCAAGTAGGGTTTCGGGTTTGCAGTCAACTTAGCCCCAAGTAGGGTTTCGGGTTTGCAGTGGCAAAATCCAGACCCAAGACATGGAACCTCCCTAAACCCTAAACCTAGACCTGGTTAGTGCCCTGATCGAGAGCAGGGCTCTGGGTGGCAGCTGAACAGACCCTCAAAACTAACCCCTAATAAAGGGGCCTAAATAATTACCTATACTATTCTGGTGGTTCCCAATTAATTATTATAGTATAAAGGGCCCCCAAGCCCTATTCTAATCATTAAGTCCCGTTCATTATTAAGCAGCCTAAATCCTTATCCCGGGATTAGGGACTGAGCTTTGCGGAGTTCAAATTCACAAGGAGATGACGGAGTCCTGAGCGAGCATGATTTAAGGATTCGTTTCAGGTGTTTGGGGGGGGTTCGAAGCTTAGTGTTCAGGGTTTCGGGGTAGTCTAGAGGCGTTCATGAGGCTTAGTGTTTAGGGCAGGGTTTCCAGTGAGGCTTTTGGGTCGTATCCCACACCCTAACCCCTAAACCCCAAACCCTTATCCCTAAACCCTGACCTCTCTAAACCCTAGACCCTCAGGTCGGGTTTGCTGGTCAGCCCCACTATGTAGTGTAAGAGCCTGAATAATTATCCTGAGGGTTCCTTTTTAGAAGTAGACTCATATATTAAAGCTCTTGGGCCCAAAGACCATACCACATAAGGCTTTTGGGCGATTTTGAGTCTTAGGGTTAGGGTTCCTTCTTAGAAGTAGATTCTGGTAGTCTCCAGAAGCCTAGTCTGATTATTTTCGCAGCAGGTCTCAGCGGCTTCTTGAGGAAGTCACCTGTGCGGCGAGCCGGGACCTCGACATGTCTTCTTTGGGCTTAGGAGTTTAGGGCTTAGGGTTTAGGAGTTCAGGGTCCTACGGTTGATGATAAAAATCCTGCATGACCCTAAGGACCCTAAACTATGGGAATTATGGTATCTTATTATGGGTAATGCAGGATTTATATCATCACCCGTAGGGTTTGGGGTCGTAGGGTTTAGGGTCTTAGGGTTTAAGGCTTAGGGTTTAGAGGATCGATGCTTCAAGACTTGACGGTTTTAAGGTTTAGCGCCAGTTTAGGGTTTAAGTCATCATGGTTTCTATACTGAACTTAGAACCCTTGCAAAAAGTAGGGTTTTAGCTGTTTCTTAGAGATTATAATAACCAAAAAACTAAAAAATATTTCTAAGCACCCCTAAGGTTTTCAGACAATGGAACTTGAGGTTCTCAACCCATAAGCCCAAAGCCTAGGCTCGGGACCGTCCGAGCCCCAGCGTCGCAAACATAACGAAACCCTTAACCAGGCTATCAAAAAACAACGCCACAACAAAAACCAGCAGGTTGGGATATGGGGGTTTCCGAAAACAGGGGTACCATATTTTGGGATCCTTATAATAGGGATCCTACTATTTAGGGTACTACATTAGGGTCCCTTATTTTCGGAAACCCCCCATATCTCATGATGCCCTAGCTAGGGAAGCCCAAAGGGTCGGGATATCCCACCTGAAAGTTTATGCCTGGGTGCTGTCTTTATGGTTTAGGGTTTAGGGTTTAGGGTTTAGGGTTTAGGGTTTAGGGTTTAGGGTTTGGGCTTATGATAAACCCAAAAGCTATACCACAAATTCCTTAAACCCTAAACCACGAAATTCCCTACACCCTAAACTCCAAATGCCCGAAACCCTGAACCCCAGATGCTATGAATCCGAAATCCCAACTTCCCTAAACCCTAAAACCCCCACTTTCTCCAAACCCTGAACTGCCCTAAGCTCCAAATCCCCTGAAGCCTAAAACCCAAATTCCCTGAACCACCGAAATCCTAAAACCCAAAGAGCTCTAAACCCCAAACCCAACGAGACCTTCATCCTAGGGGTCTGGGTTGGCATTCTTTGGGCATTTAGCGGTTTCACGGTGAGGGGCTTCGGGTTTAAGGTGATTTGGGGCTTTAGGTGGTTTCGGGTTTAAGGTTTTCGGGTTTAGGGGGCTTCTTTGGGTTTAGCTTTGCTTTGGGCTGAGAGCTCAAAGGAACGCGCTTTGAGTTGCTCTGGGAGCGGGGACTTTGAAACAGCCAGGGAGAAAAAAGGCATGTTTCTTGAATTTCGTTTCGGTTCGGGAGTATCGGATATTGAATCTTTATGCAGTGCTTAGTACTTTGGGGTTTAGGCGTTAGGGACTAACCGGTATACCTTCGATCAAGCTCAACAAGAAACTCTTGCAGGAGACCCTAAACCCTAACCTTAAACCCAAAACCCTAAACTTCAAACCCTAAACCCAAAAACCCTAAACCCTAAACCGTCCTAAACCCAAAAACCCTAAACCCTAAACCGTCCTAAACCCCCAAAAACCCTAAACCCTAAACCGTCCTAAACCCCCAAAAACCCAAAAACCCTAAACCGTCCTAAACCCCCAAAAAACCCTAAACCGTCCTAAACCCAAAAACCCTAAACCGTCCTAAACCCAAAAACCCTAAACCCTAAACCGTCCTAAACCCCCAAAAAAACCCTAAACCCTAAACCGTCCTAAACCCCCCCAAAAACCCTAAACCCAAAGTCGGTAGCTCCAGAAATGGGGACCTGGAGCTTCGGTCCTCTCCACCTGAACACGATCAGCATCTGGGTGGTTGTCAAAATTAGGGTCCCTTGTTGGGGTACCCTACCTACTATTTGCTTAAGAACCCCCAAGAAATAAACAAATCTATTCCTTATGGGGGTAATATAGGGATTATTATTTTTATTTTTTGGTGGTTTCTTAAGCAAATAGTAGCTACATAATAGGTGCCGTACTATCATAGGGACCTGAAAAGCGACCCTAATTTTGACAACCACCCATACGTTGTCGCACATACCTTCTGCGCCCTCACAATTTCAACCATACTCGTCATTGTCATCATCATCACCATCATCAAGGTCATCATCGGAAACACCACCACTACGACGGACAGTGATCGGATAGCGCCATCGCATGGACTTTTGAGCACCGGTGGAAGTCTGATGTGCCTGTACACTGTAGTGGTGGCTTCCGCCGTGTGCTGTGTGAAAATGCATCAAGCTTGAAGCCTCTCGGAGCTATGGGCAAGGATTGTTCTGGACCTAGTCGCTCTCTTCATGAAACTTCTCAGGGGAAACTTGTCAAAGCCTTCCCTTTCGTCCATACTTGACGGTCTTTGTCTGCTTCTTCCTTTCCTTTGCCTTTGCCGCGTTTGTGTCCTTCTCCCTTTCCTTTGCCGTTGCCGCCTGTGTGTGCGTCCCCCTTTCCTCAGAGCGGCCCATGGGATCTTGCTTCCTGACTTCTATGCGCGGCCCTCCAGCTGCCTCGAGCCTTTGCTGCAGCTCTGCTGAAGGCAGCGAGAGCACCTCGGAAAGGCCGCGGTCGGAACCCTCGGGACGCAGATTCAGCGCTGCCAGGCGCGCGAAGCCTTCCGGATTCATAATCCAGGGTTCTTCACTGCGAGGCAGATTCAGCGCCGTCAGGCGCGCGAAGCCTTCATTGTCCTCGAGCACGTTGGGCAGCCACCCGATCATGGTAAAGCATCCGTTCCCGGTGGCATAAACATTCCCCTGACAATCGAAATACCCGGATGGCTTCAACTGCTCTGACAGTAGCTGATTGCGCCGTATCTTCCGCACGACGTCGGTTTGCGAGACGCCCAGGAACTCCAGCACGTTCTGGATGGCTGACTCTGAAATCTGTACGGGAGCCAAGGTCCGTCTCAGCAAGTGCGGCGCCGCCAGAATGCTTCTTGCGGGCAGGAGGGCCGGCGCGGACGGGTCCAGGACAAACAGTGCCACAAAGTCTCGCGAGGCCTCTGTCGAACCGGTGTTTCTTAGCCTCAGAACCCGGTGCGCCATTTGGTAGTTGGAAAACACCAGAAGAGTGCCCTGACCAATAGGAACTCGACAGCTGTGCACCGCTGCAGACTTGTCACTCGTGCCTCCACCTCGCAAGGCCTGCCGAAGGGACTCCGATCCCAAACCTTTGACGTTATTGGTGCAGTCGCCCCAGCCCAACACATCCATGGGCTCACGGCCACAGAACTCCATGTCACCACCACGAAGAGAAGAGTCAACATGGTAGTAGTACAACACGACAGCAGCTACGTTTTCTCTGAGCCCATCGACATGCCACAGACCGACGTACTCTGCATCCGAGTTGTCACCCCTCCTTCCTGGAACAATTATGCGCTGTGCCTTGAACACAACTTGCAGCCGCCGATCATCCAGGAGAAGCTGCGGTCGCCGCAGCTTCGCCAACAAGGGCAGGGCTGCAGAAAGGACCGGAAGGGCAGCATGCTGGGCAAGGTGTGGATACGCATGACTTCGCGCACCACCCACCAATGATGGAGTGCCATCTGCAGAAATATCAAACTCGCACGGCACCCACATGGGACCCACAAACGTCTCGTGAACGAACTGGTTGGGATCCACGATCATCTGGTAGCGTGGTATCGGCCTGTCGGCTGTTAAGGCTGCATGCTCATCCAATAGCTGTCTCACAGGCAACTTTAGGCAAGTACTCCAAACGTCACTTCTGGCACCTCCCCATCGCCTTGTTCCTGCCGGGAGCTTCCAAAGAGGTGCCTGCGGGAAGTATCCGAACGGCTTCAACGGCTTTCCATCATCGCTATCGCTTTGTTGATAGGCTACGACTTCGTATTTGGTATAGACCAGCACAAACTCGTTCTGACGAGGTCTACCCGCCGTTTCTGTCGAGCCTGTCACCCATGTCCGCCACTCCTTTAGTGCCTGGACGGGTTCCGTGACATCGCTGAGGTCTGGGCGAAACCCCCCTTCTCCCAAAGCACAGCGATCGCAATCGGTCTTTCGGCACAGGACGGGTCGACAGTCTCGAATTGTCTGCTTCAGTGTCAGAACCCCTTCTCCACCGACAGGGTCGGACATTGATAGCTCGCTGCCATCACGGAGCAGAACTCCGCCCTGGCACCCTGTCTCCTCTTCAATCAGCTCCAACAACATTCCAGCAGTGAACAGCTCAGGCTGCGGACGACTCTGCTGAATCTCGAACAACACCTCGCCACTTAGTCTGTGGCCATGAATGCCGTGTTCATCCAAGTGCAGCGTGGATATTTGCTCCCTGAGGATTGGGTCTGGGAAATTGTAGGGCCAGAAGCCATATACTCCATAGTCCTCATCTTCATAGTCGATCTTCTCCATCCTCGCAGACAGCGCCTGTTCATAGCCGTAGCGGTCGTGAGGGTCCATGGCGAAACGAAGAGCTGGATGCGCACTAGGGCATAGAGACTTGTAATGATTCTTCGTGGCACCACAACACTCTGCTCTTGCTCACGATGGGCAGTATACATCCTGGTCACCCTCAGTTTCACAAAATAGCATCGTACTGTCACACCCAGTCCTGGATGCCATGGCACCGGTACGAGCATCAACACCACCATCACCACCGCTGTTACCATCGTGGTCGTCATCAACCAGCTTAAACACGCCACGGAAACAAGCAGCTTCACACGTAGCACGGTATGCACGACAAGTATGTCAGAAAAAACTAGCAAAACTACCACGACCCCGCCTCCAGCGCCAGCACATCGAATTGCTCTTCCAGTTGGGCTCGGTCCAGCTCCATGCTCATGGCTGTATAATCTCCGTTGTTTCGGGCTCAAAGCTTTCAGCGGTTTAGGATTTCAGGTGTTTAGGTTTTTTTGGTGCCCGGGTCTGACCGCTTCGAGTGTGTAGGTTCAGAGTTTAGGGCGGTGTCTAAGGATAATTTGGGGGCTTGGTGGGTTGAGCTCTTTTTGTACAACATGCATGGCCTCGGAGTTTGTGAAACGGCTTAGCAAGCACTATATACTATCTTGTTTGTCCAGCTATTATTCACACCCCTATCTTGCGTTTCTGAATGATCTCAACATTTATGGCTGCCCAGGCAAAGCAGCCGAGGAGGAGCTGTGCTCAGCACTCAGGGGTCCGGTGTTTCCTAATGGTCAAAAACTTCAATAGAACCCTGCAAGCCTAAACCCTAAACTGTAAATCCTTAACCCTAAACCCTACCCTAAACCCTAAACCCTAAACCCTACATCCTAAACCCTAAACCCTGAACCCTAAACTCTAAACCCTAAACCCTACATCCTAAACCCTAAACCCTGAACCCTAAACCCTAAACCCTGAACCCTACCCTAAACCTTAAACCGTATATCCTAAACCCTAAATCCGAAGGTGGAGGATGAGACTTTTGGTTCAGCCGAGATGTCAAGCGCCTATGCCCTAGCTGGTGGGATTCCTCTGTCAGGCTAAAGGTTTAGGAGTTTAAGGCTTAGGGGTTTCGGGTTTAGGGTTTAGGAATTTAGGGTTTTTGTGGTTTAGGGTTTAGGGATTTAGGGCTTAGGGATTTGGGGTTAGGGTTTTAGGTGTCCGCTGCTTCATCACCAAAACGTCTGAAATCCCGGAGCCCTGCGCCTTGAATACCCTGCAACAACACTGAGACTGCCGCTAACAGGCGCAGCGATTATGAGACTTAGAATACCCAGACCTTCCAAAATCCCTTAATTAAGGAATATACCTTAAATTATAATAGGGACTCTACTATAATTTAAGGTATATTCCTTAATTAAGGGATTTTGGAAGGTCTGGGTTTAACAGGAACAAGGCAGGGATACTAATGTGGTCAAGGCTTCTGGAGTCCTGCGGTTTGTACGATGGTGCTTGTAAGAATCATCTAAACCCTAAACCCTAAACCCTATAGGGCTAAAGGGCCAGGTGGCTCTACGAATTCATTGAGAGCTGGGGCTTCAGGTTGTGATGGATCCGTGTCATGGCCGATAGCCTCGCATTTGTGGATGAAACCTAAGGCTCCATGTGCCCATATAGTATATACTGAGGCCTTAAAGTACCTATATAGGGACCCCTTTCAGGCTACAAAAAGGGAATAAGGGTACTACCGGGCATCCTAGCAACTAATTAAATGCCCAAGCCTCGGGTGGAATGGGAACGTGTGCCGTGATGGCACGATTTTATGTTCCATCGCCTGAGACCCTAAATTAAACCTAAACCCTAAACCCCTAAACCCTAAACCCTAAAACCTAAACTCTTTAAGACCCTGGGGACCCGAAAAACCCGAGACCCTTCCCCCCCACATGGCCATTGGCACGAAGTCAAAGATCACTGCCAACCGTCTAGGGCTCAGGGTTCGAGCTCCGAAAGTAGCTACGGCAAATGAATTGTAAATCCAACGAAAACCACCCGGTTCACCTAAAGAACATCACAAGCAGTTAACGTGCTGAAGCAAGCATATTGTTTCCGGAAGCATGTCCGACCAAGGGTCATTCTAGGAAAGCTGTGTGTGAGTATATATTAGTTTGAAGAAGGACTGTACCCCTGCCCATCAGCGGGGTTGCTATACCGGCTCAATGCAGCTGCCGAGCACCGTGAAGAGTTCTACGGTTGCGCCATGTGACCCTAACACGAACAACCTTAAGGACGAAATTATTCTAAAAGGGCTTAAGGTTCAGATTCAGATACAATATAGGCTAGGTGTTCATGGTATAGGGACAAAGGTGCCTTTTGAAGGTCATCTGGTCCAAAAAAAACCTCATCTGCATCTAAAGCCGGTGTGGAGCCCAATGCCCGGATGTGCACTTGCCTCTTTTTGGGGCTTTAACTGGGGTCTAGGGTTCAAGGGGTGTTTAGGGTTTATGGGTTTGGGGTTTAGGGATTAATGGTGTAAGGGGGTGTTAAGGGTTTGTTGTGGAAAAAATCCGTTTCATCCTCTCGCCCTGGCATCAGGGGCATGCGTTGTACACATATCGGAGCTTCCGAAAATGAGGGGTACCTGAATTCCTTTGGGGGGTCCTTATAATAAGGATCCTACAGTTTAGGGTGCTAGATTGGGGTCCCCTATTTTCGGAAACCCCCATATTGGTGACCAGAAACTATCCATTCGGATATCTCTTCGTATATCATTCTTCTCTCTACGCAGACTTAGGAAGATTGATAGCGCAATAGTTCCCAACGGTGTCATCAACCTGTACACATAGGCCTGATGCCAAACCAAGACACAAACCGGAACTAACCATGAACTTCCTCGCCAAGCCTTTGGATATGTATGTGGGCCTGCAAATTTATGCTTCAGGTACGGCCCCCACTCAGTAATAGTTAAATAATTGTTAAATAATATCCATAATATAGATATAGTAGGACCTTAATAGTAGCCCTATTATAGACTCTTACTGTATGGGGGCCGTACCTAATTTATGCTACTCGTCCAGGCCCATCAGCTCAACATCAGGGATTCCAGCCAGGCCCTGCCAACAAGCAGGCGCTGGTAGTTTTGTGTGGTACCCCAGACGCTAGCCCCTACAACCCACAACCCCTAAACCCCAAACCTTAATTAAACCCTAAACTCTAAACCCTACACCCTAAACCCTAATCCCCTAAACCCCAAACTCCCTGAACCCTAAACCCTAAAGCCCTAGCCCCCAAACCTTCTCCCTGAACCCGAACCTCCATCGATCTAGGTCGGGTTCACAGGTCTCCACACCAGTCCCAGTCTGTAACCTAGGTTTAGGGTCTAGGGTTTAGGTGAGCCTGAATAATTTCCGTAGGGTTTCTTTTTAGAAGTAGACTATATTAGAAGTAGACTAAAGTATGCCCCAGAAGCCTGTCTAGCTATTTCGGTAGCAGGCCTCAGCGGCTTCTTCAGGAAGCCACCAGTGCGGCGAGCTGGGACCTCGACGCGTCTTCTTTGGGTTTAGGAAATACCCATAGGCCCCATACGGTTGATGATATAAATCCTGCATTACCTTAAGGACCCTAAACTATGGGAATTATGGTATATTCCTTATTATGGGTAGTGCAGGATTTATATCATCAACCATAGTAGTTCCTTATTTTGGAATTCATATGTAGAATCCTATAAGGTAATCCCACAAAGGAACTAGTATGGGGCCTATGGGTAGTGTCTCGGGGATCGATGCTTTAATCATCATCTAGAAGCTGCCCCCACCCTGTAATAGTGACCATAAGGATTATATAGGATTATATTAGGGCCCTATTATATTCCTGTTATACCACTACTACAGGGTGGGGGCAGCTTCTAAGTCATCATGGTTTTCAGGCGTCGAACTTGCCCTAAGCCTAGACCCTAGATCCACAGCCCTCCGAAATCCATATGTCCTAGATAAACATGTAAACGGTTTAGGGTTTAGGGTTTAGGGTTTGGGGTTTAGGGTTGAGGGTTTAGGGTCTAAGCTACCCAAAAACGCACCTGCGAAAACCAGAAGGTTCAAATATCCCATAATGTCCTATAGGTATGTAAGCCAAAAGGGCAGGGATATCCCACGTGAACGTTTATGAATGGGTGCTTCATGGGTTTCGGATAAACCCAAAACCCAAAACCCTAAACCACAAATTCATGTCCTAAACCCTAAGCGACAGGCACTGAACCGCAAATGCCCTAAATCCTAAACCCCAAGTTCCCTGAACTTCTTCTACACTTCACCCAAACACCTCTAGACCCCAAGCCCTAAATCCTAAGACCCAGAGAGACCTACAGTAAACCCCATAAAGTTGGAAACGGGATTAAGGCCAAATAGTGCTGGGATTCCCTATACATTGGTCTTAGGGACTGAAGCTATTGGGTTTCCAACTTTTGGGCTTCTACTGTACAGTAAAAGCCAGAAAGTTGGAATATGATTATCCTAAACCCTTTATGGTGAATTATAAGGTATCCTACCCTGAAACCATATTCCAACTTTCTGGAATTCCCTTCATGTAAACCGCAAACCCAAAAAGCCCTTGAACCCAACGTCTGGGTTGGCGATCGAGGAGGGCCTTCTTTGGGTTTTATGGGTTGAAGGGGTTTAGGATTCAAGGTGGTTTACGGTTTTATGGGCTTAAGGGGTTTAGGATTTAAGGTGGTTTACGGTTCTAGGATTTAAGGGGTTTAGGATTTAAGGTGGTTTAGGCTTTATAAGGCGGTTTTGGCCTTTGGGGTTTAAGGTGATTTAGGCTTTAGGGAGGTTAAGGATTTATGGTCTATTGTGGTTTGGGGTCTAAGGTGGTTGAGGGTTTGGGTTGTTTCGGGTTTAGGGGTTCAGGTCTACTACTGGAGGCCCAGGGGCCCCGGTAAGTAGAGGCTATGAGTAGGGTTAGGGCAACTCCACTTAGAGTATTTATTATAACTCTACCTATATATCTACTTATTAAACCCTCAACCCTGAACACTAAGCCCGAAAACCTAAATCCTAAACCCTAAAGCCCCAAACCCTAAACCCTAATCCCCTGGGCCTCTAAGTAGGGGTTTGGCTTTGCGGAGCTGCTCGGGTAGCGGACTTTCCAGCGATAAAAAGGCATGTTTCTTTGAGTTCATAATGGTTGTTTTAAGGATGAGTAACCAGTGCTTTTGGGGGTTCCCTTGGCTCTTTAGCTCCTTATTATACAGGCGTTATCATCATCCCTGGCGCCTTAGCTCCTCCCATATCAATCGTTAGTCAAGTTCAACAACGAACAAAGTACAGCAAAAGCCTAAAAGTTGGAAACCCGGTAGCCTCAATCCTTAAGAGCAGAGTATAGGGAATCCCAGCACGATTTGTCCTTAATTAGGTTTCCAACTTTTTGGAGTTTACAATATGGTACTCCGGAAAGAAGGGAACTGACGTGTGGTGCAGGGTTTCGGAGATGAGGTTCGGGTTTAAGACTGGGGGGTATCGGATCTTGGTTCTTACGGTGTGTTTAGGACTTTGGGGTTTAGGTGTTAGAGACTAACCGGCATACTTCAGTCAAGTTCAACAAGAAACCCATGAAGGAGACTAGCCGCTGCAAACATGGGGACTTAAAATCTCGGTTCCTTCTGGAACACGATCAGAAGTACATTAGCACAATGATTGTCGTGCAAATCTTCTCTGTCCCCACAACTTCCACCATCCTCGTCGTCATCACCATCAAGGTCATCATCGGAAACACCACCATTATTACGGAAAGTGATGGGAGAGTGCCCAGGAATGCATTCTGGAGCACCAGTGGACGTCTGATGTGCCTGTACACTGTAGTGGTGGCTTCCGCCGTGCGCTGTGCGAAAGCGAGACATCCAACTGGCAGCCTCCCAGAACCATCCCCAAGGGTCCAAAGGACCCAATAATCGGGCACTCCGGTTTAGGATAGTAGTTATGTAGGTTAGGATTTCGGAGAGTGTATGAGTATTAGGTACTTGGACCCTTGGGGTATGGGCAAGGATCGTTGTGGACCTAGTCAGGGGAAACTTGTCTGAGCCTTCCGTCCAGCTTTGATGTAGGCAGCGAGAGCACCTCGGAGAGGCCGCGGTCGGAGCCCTCGGGAGGCAGATTCAGCGCCGCCAGGCGCGCGAAGCCTTCCGGGTTCATACTCTCGTAAGCTCGGCCTCCCCTCCTGTCCTCGAGCATGTTGTGCAGCCACCCGATCATGGTATAGCATCCATTCCCGGTGGCATAAACATTCCCCCCACAAGCAAACTCACCGGATGGCTTCAACTGCTCTGACAGTAGCCGATTGCGCTGTATCTTCCGCACTTCGTCGGTTTGCGACTC
Source organism: Symbiodinium sp. CCMP2592 (assembly GCA_905221615.1). Lineage (NCBI taxonomy): Eukaryota > Dinophyceae > Suessiales > Symbiodiniaceae > Symbiodinium > Symbiodinium sp. CCMP2592. The sequence goes on along the minus strand of CAJNDT010000380.1, from coordinate 816,065 downwards.
TCCCAGGAACTCCAGCACGTTCTGGATGGCTGACTCTGAAATCTGTACGGGAGCCAGGGTGCGTCTCAGCAAGTGCGGTGCCGCCAGAATGCTTCTTGCGGGCAGGAGGGCCGGTGCGGATGGGTCTAGGACAAAAAGTGCCACAAAGTCGCGCGAGGCCTCTGTCGAACCGGTGTTTTTTAGCCTCAGAACCCGGTGCGCCATTTGGTAGTTCGAAAACGCCAGGAGAGTGCCATCAGCAATTGGAACCCGACAGTTGTGCACTGCTGAAGAGTTGTCACTCTGGCTTGCACCTCGCAAGGCCTGCCGAAGGGACCTCGATCCCAAACCACCGATGTTGTTGCTGCAATCGCCGAAGCCCAAAACATCCATGGGCTCACGGCCACAAAACTCCATATCACCACCACGAAGAGAAGAGTCAACATGGTAGTAGTACAAGACGACAGCAGCTACGTTTTCCCTGTGGCCATCGACGTGCCACAGACCGACGTACTCTGCATCCGAGTTGTCACCAGCATTTCCTGGAACAATTATACGCTGCGCCTTAAACACAACTTGCAGCCGCCGATCATCCAGGAGAAGCTGCGGTCGCCGCAATTTCGCCAACAAGGGCAGAGCTGCAGAGAGGACCGGACGGGCAACATGCTGGGCAAGCTGTGGATACGGATGACTCCGCATACCACCCACCAATGACACAGCGCCATCTGTAGAAATATCAAACTCGCACGGAACCCACACGGGACCGTCGCGTGTCTGGTGAACAAACTGATTGGGGTCCACGATCATCTGGTAGCGAGGTATCGGCCTGTCGAGCGTTAAGGCTGCGTGCTCATCCAATAGTTGTCTCACAGGCAACTTGAGACAAGTACTCCAGACATCACTTCTTTCACCTCCCCACTGCCTTGTTCCTGCCGGGAGCTTCCAACGAGGTGCCTGAGGGAAATATCCAAGCGGCTTCAACGGCTCATCTCTGCCTGCTGCATAGGACACGACTTCGCGTTTGGTATAGACCAGCCAACACTCCTCCTGATGAGGTGCATCTTCGTAGTCTAAGCTTGTCACCCACTCTCGCCACTCCTTTAGTGCCTGGACGGGTTCCGTGACATGGCTGAGGTCTGGGCGAACCTCCCCTTCCCCTAAACAGGGATCGCCGTCGCAATCGATCTTTCGGCACAGGACGGGTCGACAGTCTCGAATTGTCTGCTTCAGTGTTAGAACCCCTTCTCCACCGACAGGGTCGGACGTTGATAGCTCGCTGCCATCACGGAGCAGAACTCCGGCCTCGCACCCAAGCTCCTCTGAAATCAGCTCCAACAGCATTCCTAGTTCATGGCTGGGATAGACTGGAAAAATCTACGTTGTGATTCCTTATTGGGTTTATGTACCCATAAACATATAAAATGTTGTCTGTTATCCAACAATGACAAAGATTCCAGCAGTGAACAGGTCAGCCGGCAAACGACTTTGCTGAATCTCGAACAGCACCCCACCACTTAGGCTGTGTCCGTGAACGCCCTGCTCATCTAAGTGCACGGTGGATATCTGGTGCTTCAGGATTGGGTCTGGGTCTGGGAGGTAGAACACCATCCTTGCAGACAGCGCTTCTTCATAGCCGTAACGGTCTTGAGGGTCCATGGCGAAACGAACAGCTGGACACGAGAGTGCTGAGCCGCCAGATTCGCAGGAAGGCTCCCAGAGATACGGTTGATGATATAAATCCTGCATCACCCATAATAGGGAGTATACCATAATTCCCATAGTCTAGGGACCTTAAGGTAATGCAGGATTTATATCATCAACAGTAGTAGAGCTTTCTACAAGACGTCAAGCTGGCTTCGCCGATAGAAACTGAATCTAAGTTGTAATGATTCCTGGTGGTGCCACATCGCAACACTATGTTCGCGCTCTCAGATTGGGCGGCATACATCCAGGTCACCCTGAGCTTCACAACACAGCATCATACTGTCAAACCCGGTCCTGCCAGCACCAGCACCAGCACGAGCAGCACCAGCACAAGCACCAGCATCATCAGCAGCAGCACCACCACCAGCACCATTTCCAGCAGCAGCAGCAGCAACAGCAGCAGCACCAGTAGCAGCAGCAGCACCACCACCGCTAACATCGTAATCAACCAACGAAACAAGCAGCCCAAGCAACAAGCCGAGCAAGCAAGCAGGCAGGCCGGCCGGCCGTTCAGCCAGCAAGAAGGCAAGCAATCAGCCGAAGGGGCACGGTCGTGTAGTCACATTGATCGCCAAAGACGTAAAAGCCGAGAACACAACCGCCACCACTCAAAACAAGAAAAACCATCGGGAGCAAAACCGCTGTTTTCAAAACGATCATACTCACTACGGTAGCTATAACACGACCCCGCCTCCAGCGCCAGCACATCGAAGTGCTCTTCTAGTTGGGCGCGGTCCAGCTCCATGCTCATGGCTCAATCTCCGAAGTTTGGGCTAAAGGCTTTCAGCGGCTTAGCATTTCTCAAGTTGTTTAGTGATTTTTGGTGTTACGGTAGGGTCATAGGCATCAGGGCTTAGGGCCTGCAATGTGCAGGTTTAGAGTTTAAGGTTGGACTTCAGGATGGTTAGCAGCACTTGGTGGGTTTAGCCTTTTGTGATTGCGTGGCTTCGGAGTCGTTGAAATGGCTTGACATGCACGGCTTCTAATTATTCAGGCACCCATCTTGGGTCTCTGGCGGATCTCAGAATTCTTGAGTGCCCAGGCCAAAACAGCAAAAAGGAACGGTGCTTGTCACTCAGTGGTCCGGTGTTTCCGACAAGAAAAGCTTTTGTAGAATCACGGTAGAAAACATGAACCCTAAACCCCAAACCCTAAGTCTTATACCCTATACCCCGAACCCAAAACCCTCAACCCTAAAAGCCCTGAACCCTAAGGTGGAAAATGAGACGTTGGTGTCTGAAGCCGAGCTGACGAACAACTACACGCAAAAGAAGTCCGTCTGTCTTGATGAATGGCTTCCTCTGTCGGCTTGAGGTTTAGGAGTTTAGGGCTTAGGGGTTCAGGGTTTAGGAGTTTAGGGTTCAGGATTTTAGTTCTGGGTATCCGCTGCTTCATCACCAAAACGTCTGAAACCCAAAAGCCCTGTGCCTTGAATCGAGTTTCCGAAAAGAGGGGTACCGTATTTTGGAGTCCTTATAGTAAGGATCCTACTATTTAGGGTGCTGTATTAGGGTACTCCTAATTTTCGGAAACTCCCAGTTACTGGAGCGATGATGAGATTGATACGCAGTAGGTTCAGGACCCTAAACCGTAAACCCTCAACCATACAAGGGTGCTATACAATCTTCGGGACGACAATGCGAACAATCTTAGTAGTGATCCCGACTCCTGTATGCAGCTTCAGGTCATCGGGCGGTAACGAACTTATGGTGTTTGTCAGACTCGCACGATCAGTGAAAGGAAAAATTGGCTCTACGAACTCATTGCATTGAGGGCTATGGCGTCAGTTTGTGCGGCCTGAATGTAAAAAAGAGTTCCTTGAGACCGCACCCGCTGGTAAAACTTGGACAAACTTGGCAGCCTGCTCCGCGCCGGCACGATTCAATAGTCCTAGGGCCTAAGCCCTACACCTAAACCCTCTACGACCCTGCCTAACACCGAAACGAAACCAAAGGACCTACTATTACAAAAGTGGCCTTAATAGTTAGAATAGGCTTTTGGGGCCTATAATTATACTATACTTGTAATAATCGGCCCCTATAGTAAGACCCTCAAAGACCCTGAGCGGCAGCTCAAGGCAGAAATCACAACTTGGCGCCTCGACTAGATGCTTTGCCGGGCACGGTTTAGGGTTTAGGGTTTAGGGTTTAAGGGTTTAGGGTTTAGGCCGCTTGCCACGGATAAGCCGCATATTTCTGAACGTAGCCATGTGGGAGTTTCCGAGGACACTAATTTTGTACCCTGAATAGTAGGATCCTTATTATAAGGACCCCAAAATGAGGTATCCCTAATTTGTGGAAACTCTGATATGGGCCATATGTCTTAACTCCAAACATGTTTCTGACATATTACAACTGCATGTAAACGTGTGTCTACATAAAACTTATACTGTACGGGTTGCTTTACACTTATGTGCACACATCTAATTCTCTATCTATCTACCTATCCATCTACCTGTTTATCTATCTGCCGATCACTCTGTCTGTTCAGCTACGTATCTATATGGATGCATCTGCTATGGCAGGGTCGACATGCATGCTGTGCATGTGTGCATTTCTGCGATGTATACATGTATATAGACATATATGTATATATATATATATATATATGTATACATATATACATGTATACAGACATGTATGTAAATATACACATACATACACGCACGGCACGCGCACACACACACACACACATACATGCATTATATGTATATATATATATATGCATGCAATAGACAGACAGACAGACAGACAGACAGACAGACAGACAGACAGACAGACAGACAGACAGACAGACAGACAGACAGACAGACAGACAGACAGACAGACAGACAGACAGACAGACAGACAGACAGACAGACAGAGACAGAGAGACAGAAAGACAGACAGACAGACGGACGGAGCACATGCCCTCGCCACTAGTCACTAGCCTTTGAAACACAATGCATAGTAATTTAGTATGTCTCACTGTCCAACATAAACCTCCCTCATTGCACTTTGGACATGACAGCGCATAACATAGGGGCCTTCCCAATTAGAATTTAAGGTATTGCACTGTAATGACAACCAATGGGGAACTGCAAGGAATAGTACTACAACTTACGCAGGCTCTGATATAAACATGTTTTATAATTATGCTCTGACAAGTCACATTGCCGTCCACACCGCAAGTCGCAAGCTGTTGGAGCACCTTCATCGCGTGAAAAGTTGAAGGAATGCCAGCTAGTGACCTCGAACCAGCAAATCTTCACTCGACTCCCAAAATCCAACCCTCCACCCGAATGAGAGAGGGAGGGGGAGAGACAGAGACAGAGAGACAAAGAGAGAGAGAGAGAGAGAGAGAGAGAGAGAGAGAGAGAGAAGGAGAGAGAAGGAGAGAGAAGAGAGAGAAGGAGAGAGAAGAGAGAGCCAGGGAACGACAGAGAGGGAAAAGACAGAGAGTAGGCAAGTCGGTATGTGATTCCAAAACATTGTACCATGAATATGTAGGTGCATATATACATATATGAATATATATATATATATGTATATATATACATGTCTATAGGAGGTATATAATAATATGAACGGAAGGAGACCAAGAGACAGGGAGAGGGAAATGAGAGCGAGACAAGGAGAGAAACAGAGAGAGAGAGAGAGAGAGAGAGAGAGAGAGAGGAGTGCTCCAGTGAGCGCTGGACAACGAGGCTGAGATCAAGGCCGGCAACTCCAGAAGCTGCATCACAATGTTCCTGAGCTTGCTTAGTCGCCATTAAGGCTCATGGGTTTAGAGTTAGTTCTTCGGGGTCTGCGGAAACTTCAGCTAGGGCAGCTAGGGTTAGAGGATCTACCTCGGGCTCGAAAGCTTGAGTGTTTAGATCAGCAGTCCGGGTAATTCCAGGGCCCTTGATAACCAGAATTTAAAAATAACCCGCGCTTGGGGGGGGTATAGTATGGTTATGATAAAGAACTCGTCGGCATAATGTTGCTAATTACTCGGGCTTCTATATCACGGCCCTTGTTCCAGTGTCACAGTTTGAGCCTTTCAGCCCACCTTAAGGTATGGAGCCTGATGCCTTTTGGGCATCCAGAGACTGGTAAGTTTTTGGACAGTGAACAAACCTGTAAGAGAGGTTTACTGCACTGCGCCCGTCGGTGTGGCTAGGGTCGGGAGCTGGGATGTGCAACCCTGGCAAGGCTTACCCCAGCAAAACCGAAGGTAATCTGAGGATCAGCCAACCGAAACCAAAAACTCTAAACCCAAAACCCTATATATCCCAAACCCCTAGTTTCTCAACATCCCTAAACTCAGCCGTCTACAGCTCCCAAGCCTCTACCCTGCAAGCTACTAACTGAAATCTACGCTACGATCTTGAACACGGAGCCCTGAAATCATTTAGGGCTTCGGATTTGAGGGTTTAGCATTTCAGGGTCAAGCGCGTAAACCGAACCCCAAAGTATCAAGAGTAGAACTAGTACCCCAGACACTCCAAAACTCTAACCCAGCGCCCTAAACTCCAAGACCCCAAACCCCCACATACCAAAACTCAGAACCATCGAAACACCAAAAATAGGCAGCTCCGTAAATTAGGGTCACTTTTAGGGTCCTGTTTCTAAGGGTGCCGTACCCTAATTTAGAGAACTATCCATATCAGACTCTAAGAACCCCAACATTGAGCTCTTAACCCTAAACCAACCCTAAACCCTAAACCCTAAACCAGAGTGTGGGCCCCTGGCTCGCCGGTGTATCGCGGAGTGGCTTTCGCCTGCGAGATGGGAGGGGCCTTGGTACCGGGGCCTTAATATTTAGACTAGGGTTCTTTTCAAAGGTTCCTTTTAAAGGGGTCTTATAAAGGGTCTATAAGGGTACTATAATGTAGGGGCCTAGATAATTCTCTGGGTACATGGAGCCTCGAAAACTTACTCCCAATGCCCTTTAGCGCCCTTCCAGTATCACCCCTTTCCCCTTAAAGGCAGCCTTACAGAAGCCCTTAAACTCGTAAAGGAACCCTTCAAGGGTATACGGGAGTTTCCGCAAACAGGGGAATCTAACATAGTACCTAAACAGTCGGATCCTTATTATAAGGACCCAAACTAGGTTACCCCAAATTTTCGGAAACTCCAAACCCTACACCCTTTATAGAACCCTTATAGATCCCTCTAAGGAATCCTTTAAAACATCCCTTTCAAGGTACCCCTAGCTTTCGGGAACTCCCATATGGGTGGTTGTCAAAATCAAAATCTCTTTTTGGGTACCGCCAAAATAATAGGTGCCGTATTACAATAGGGACCCAGAAAGGGCCCATAATTTTGACAACCACCCATATGGAGCCTTAGGGACAACTGGGAAGGCAAGGTAGCCTTGGCTTTCCTTCGATGCGAGCCTCCCGAGCCCAGCTCCTGTGACAAAAAAGGGATTTCAGGGCTTAGAGTTTCGGGATTAGGGTTTAGGGTTTAGGGGTTTAGGGTTTAGGGATTTTAAGGCTTAGGGTTTAGGGGTTTAGGGGTTTTGGGGTTGAGGGTTTTGGGGTTTAGGGTTTAGGACTCTAGGGCTAAGGTTTTGAGGGATTCGGGTTTAGGGTTTTAAAGGAGTAGAGCTTTTAGGGTTTAGGGTTTAGGATTGGTGCAGGTTAGGAGTCTATTTCTGGGCTGAGGGATTGTAAACTGATCAAAAATGCTGGAAGGTTGAGCTTGAATTGGAAATCAGTTTTATGATTTTGTGGTGAAGCTTTTACAGCATTTTCGAAGGGGTTTAAGTTTAGGTGCAAATGAAGTTGGGCTTGTATCAGCGACCATCGTGAGTGTATGTAAAGCTCTAGAATATTGGTGAGTGTGTATCATCTTGTGCTAATTTCTGGGGATGCACATTAACCAAATGCTCTACTTATACTTCCAAGGAAGGTATTTGGAGGAGGAGCGGTGACTTAGTCAACGCAAGGTTGTGTAAGTACTTCATGAGGGTCATAAGGAATTATAACAATAGCTACATATATTATTTTACATATAAGCAAGCTTACGAAGTCCCCACACCGCTTGGGCGGCTAAAACAAAGAAATAAGAGCCCTCATACTCCAGGGTCGCAGAATCACACCTACCTCCGGGTCGGCGGCTTAGGGTATAGTTGTAGTCAGGAGCCGTAAAGAATAAGCACTCATTCAGGCTAGGGTCACAGGCTTTATCTACGGTTTAGGTGCTCTCCGAACATACAAACCCTAAACCCCTTAACAAAATGTCAGAAGGACCGATAACGGAGAAGTTGATTGCACACTTCAGCGCAGAAAGATGCAGCGAAGCCTCACACGAACACCCTCAACATCCCTCCAGGCCCCTGTTGTAGGGTTTAGGGTTGAGGGTCAAGCCTGTGGAGGGTCAGATAGGGCCCACTTCTGTTCCCATGCCGTAATCCTTCAAGTTCGCTGTTGTTACGACAGATGGCCTGAAAGCTCTCTAAACCTGGTTTTGAGCTTGCCGGACAGAAACCCAAAGTCAACGCAACACAAGCCAGGGTGGAAGTAGCCAGACTTGCGACACAATTAAGCCTAACCGGATCACGAAAGACTACCGGTCAGAATCATCAACCTTTGGAGCAACGGGCAGAGCCGTAGTGGTGCTTCTCATCAGACGAAACATTAGCAGGAACAAGCTCACACGTTCCGACACCCTAAGCTCTAATGCAAATAGTCGGCCCCTAGACCCCTAAACCCTAAACCCCTCAACCCTAGACCCTAAACCCCTAACCCCTAAACCCTAACCTCTAAACCCCTAAACCCCTAAACCCTAAACCCTAGACCCTAAACCCCTAACTCCTAAACCCCTAAACCCCTAACCCCTAAACCCTAAAACCTAAACCGTTCCCAAAGCCCTCGGACATCGGCAGCTTCTCGTGGCGTTCTTAAAGCGAGGTATTGTACCGTTAGGGATGTAGATACAGGCCTGATGGCTAGGAATCCGGATGACGTTTTTACATTGCAGCTGCAAACCTGTGTGAGTGTGATCGTGGTCGTAGATGCCTCAAGCTTAGGCCTTTGGCGTGCCAGGTACACAAACATCTGGTAGATGTGGACTTGCAAGGTAGAAGGTCTCGTAGGTCGTTTGAGCTGTAGGATAGTGGATTCAGATTCAAACGAGGCTTGGGCTACTGGGTTAAGCGTTTGCTGCCTCACAAACACCGATCAGATGCTGCGGCTCCTCTCTTTGGCGCTCTCTCTGGCCCTCTCTTGCTCGCTGACCCTCGATGTCGATGTGCCGCATCCTCGTCGGCTCAAGGTGCTTAGTCTCTAAGGCTCCATGAACCCATATAGTATATACTTAAGCCTTAAAAGTACCTATATAGGGACCTTCAAGGCATCAGTGTCTACTATAAATAAAGGTACATGGAGCCTTTGGGAGTGCAGGCTTACGTTGCCATCTTCGGGTTGCGCAGTCTTATGAACCTGAAGCCTGAAAATCTATACCCCGAAGCACCTCCTAAACCCTAAACCCTAAACCCCTAAACCCTAAACCCTTTACGGGGTGGGGAGCCTTAGAGTCCGTAAAGGAACGTTACTTAAAGGCTCATGGGACCCACCCCCAGCAACCCAGGCTTGCCAGCTTCGAGTCTAAAGCGCTGGATCGTTGGGATGAGGGCTCTGGAATCCTAAGTGGGTGGTTGTCAAAATTATGGTCCCTTTTTGGGTCCCTATTATAATACGGCACCTATTACTTAGGGTACCCAAAAGGGGACCATAATTTTGACAACCACCCAAGTGTGGTTCTGCACGATATTTTGGATCTCAGTACCGTATCGTTCCCTGAAGTTTGAGGTGCCACAACGGTCCCGACTTCCAGAACCAGCCCGATCTTCCAAAGTTTTTTGGAGCCTTATTGTAATGCATCTTAACGCTTAGGGCAATACTAAACTGACCAAGGAACCTCTCAAATCCTGCAAAAAAAACTGAACAGCCAGAGCCAGAGTCGGATCATCGAGTCATAAACGGAGTAGAACAGGAGGCAGAAGCTTCTGCCCACCCTAAACCCTGAACCCCAAACCCCCTAAACCCTAAATCCCAACATCCTAAACCCCCAAACCCCTTAACCCCCTATTACTAAACCCTAACATCCTAAACCCCCAAACCCCTTAACCGCCTTAACCCTAAACCCCTATTACTAAACCCCAAACCCTAACCCCCCCGCCCCCGAGCTTCTCACGGTGGGTCTTGCTTGGCGATCTCCAACTGCCAGATCGGCGTGCATTGGGTGCAGCCAACTCAGGATTACTAGGATACCCAGTAACCTAAGAATAAAAAGGCCTCCTTTTTTGGTATTGGGTAACTTTATAAGGAACCTAGGACTACAAAAAAGGAATAAGGGTACTACTGGGCATCCGAGATTAGAGACCCAAGAGTATCCCAGGACTAAAAAGGGTGCCCTTTCGGGTGTAAAGGGGCTTATAAGGGAACCTGAACCCTGAAAAAAGGGAACAAGGGCCTACTCTCAGTCTTAGGATTAGAGGGCTTTGGGGTTTAGGCCTCAGCGGGTTTGAGGTTTAGGTTAGAAGCTGCCCCCACCCTGTAATAGTGGTATAATAGGAATATAATAGGGCCCTAATATAATCCTTATACTCACTATTACAGGGTGGGGGCAGCTTCTAAGGTTTAGGGCTTAAGCCTAGTGGCTTAAGGTTCGGCTCTCGGGACCCCACGCCGACCGCAAGCCCTACCTATACCTGAAGGGTTGGGGGACTTAGTAAGTAGAGGCTCCTTTAAAGGGGATTATAAGGGTTCCTTTAAAGGGCTCTATAAAGGGTACTATAGGGTTTAGGGTTTAGGGTTCGGGGACTTAGTAAGTAGTTATTATATAGACTTATAAGTACCTTAATAGGGACCCTAATTGGGGTTATGGTATTTATAACTCTATGAAATAACTACTTTCTAAGTCCCCCGACCCTCCAAGTACCACCCAGAAGTAACCCAAAGGCTCCATGTACCTTTATAGTAGATAAGCCTTAAAGAGGTCCCTATATAGGCAAGCTAAGGCCTAAGTGCCTACTATATGGGTACATGGAGCCTTAGGGTAAGTAAAATTATGGCCCACAAACCAATAATTGCGATTACCCACTTTTGGAACCCAGGTGAGCGATTATGGTTTTGGTTTTGGGGCCCAGAAATCTGTACGAGGTGGAGTCTTGAGGAAAGACCCCAAACTCTCAAACCCAAAACTTCCCATCGAAACACGAAGCCCTAAACAAATCCAATACTATATCCAAGCTTGCTTTGGAGGGGCGCAAGCTGGGTTCACCTTCCACAGCTAAGGGGTCATACATAACTTCCCGCAAAGCCGGATTCACCGGCAAGTTTAGAGGTTTTGCATTTCTAGAAAGGTTAGGCCAAATTAAACTCAACAAGGTGGAGTTCAGAGGTTGTTCGAGGATCCGCTTGCATAGTCATAGTCTGGAAAGCTGCAGCTTGTAGCATTGCTAGGACCAACACAAACACCTAATGCTTTCCTGCTTGTTTAAGCTTCCTAGAGATTCGAGGCTCATATTATGATTATTGTTGTTATGGTGACTATCCAGGCACGAGGAAACCACGACTTCACTTGGGCCCTTCGCGCGCCTTGCACATGTTTGGAAAACTGTGCTGGGAATCATATGAACTATCGCCAAGTGCTCCAATCAACCCACAAGGCAGACGATTCCTCAATTCGGACCTTATTCCGGCTACGAGACGTCCCCAATTTGATCCCGAATTGAAATCTTATGGCCCACCACAGTCAGTAAGGCACGGTTGTATGACTTACTGAACCTCCTTGGAGGTTCGTGGGCAGTCAAAAGTAGGGTTTATGAGTAGGATAACTATAGTTCTGACATGTATTAGTGAGGGGACGCATAAACAACTCATAACCCCTAAACCCTAAACCCTAAACCACCCCATGAACCTCCAAGTACAGCATGCAGGCTTCACAGGTCCAGCTCTGAGCGTTGCCTTTCTAGCCGGTGCACCAGCGGAAGTGCTGACTTCGGCTCCCTGCCCTCTGAAGGACGGTGGTTCCCTAAGGGTCCAGGTACTTCATCATATGCTCGCCAAAATACTAGCCTTCAAAACATACTATCCCAAATCCAAGTCCCGTACAATTATGGACCATACTGCAGCCAAGCAGTTGAGTCTTATGGACTGTCCGAACCCCAAGTACCTCATCCTCATCCTACTTGTCGGGTATCCTGGGGAACTAAAGGTTAACCTTTTTGGTTATATCGGGGTTATACAAGGACTATAGCACCCAAAAAGGTTAAAGGTTACCTGCTCTACTACGAGGTTAAAGACCATTTGGACCCTTACAGTTATGGACTATACTAAAGCCAAGTAGCTGAGTATTAAAGACTGCCCGAAACCCCAAGTACCTTATCGTTATAGACCCTTTGGACGCTCATCGGAATTCAAGGGCATCCCATGTCTCGGAGGGCTCAGCTCTGAGCTCGTCCTTGCCAGTGTGGGCGTGTTGGAACGTCCTGGGAACACAAGAGAAGAGAGAGAGAAAGAGAGAGAGAGAGAGAGGTTCATGATAGAGACAATAGTTTCAATAGGTAGGTTGTGTGTAATATCTTTCCCCTCTGGTCGTAGAAAAGCGAACCAGCAACAGCTGCAGCAACAAGTACAGCAGCAGCTGCTGCTACAGCAACAGCAACAGCAATAGCAGCGGCAACAGCTACAGCAACAGCAACAGCAGGAGCAGCAGCTAAAGCAACAGCCGCAGCGACATTCATTCATGCGGACGCTCGTGCGGGTCGTCCCGCACATTACCAGGCGTCAGACTAAATCGGACAGCAACCAGCAACAGCAACCGCAACCGCAACCGCCACCGCCAAAACCACCACATTCAACGACATCCCCGGTGGTGACATATTCATCACCCAGCATCATCTCTTTTTCATCAACGCGATGAGCAGCATCATAACCACCATGGTCATCATTACCAGCAGCAGCACGAGCATCATCGTTCTCATCATTGCGAACATGGACTAATCTCACCAACTACCCTAAAACCTGGACCCTAAACCGTTTAATTCACAAGGCTCCTGGGTTGCTAGCGAAATTGGGATTCGAAGGTTCACTCCTTCTCTGAAACAACGGGTCGCAAAAGGCGCTTCAACAGCGGGGCCACAGGGTTAACTCAGAAATGGAAACCTACATCTACGCACGGCAAGTAACATAAGACTACATAAAGCGATATGTATATATAGCAACACAGTATAGCGAGATTCGGGTATTTATGAAGCAACACAGTATAACACTAAAGCAATACCAATAACATAAGCCTGTCTGAATCATGGCTCCTTGGGTGAAGGAGGTCATTTTCTCATGGTTCGGTTGCTGCACGGAGGAAGTCGGGGTCTTGCAATGCCGACCGTGTGGATCCTAAACCCTATACCCTAAAGCCCAAAACCCCTCAGAACCCGACTTGGAGGTTCATGGGTAGTTATAAGTAGAAACCCCGCGGACCTTGTGACCCAGCTGCCTTGACCCTCTCCTCAGACTCGCTTTTAAGAGGCTCATGTCAGGTCTTAGGGTTTAGGGTTTAGGGGTTTAGGGGTTTAGGGTTTAGGGATGTAGGGGTTTAGGGTTTAGGAATTTAGGGGTTTAGGGTTTAGGGATTAGGAATCAGGGTGTAGGGGTTCGGGTTTCGGGTTTGCGGCTTGGGAATTAGTGTTTAAAGCATACGGCTTAGGGTTCAGGTTCCAGGTTGTAAGGACAGAGGCCGTGAACCAACCTACTCACGCGCAATAAGCAAATTCTAGTTGGCAAGTCAACATGAACAAGTACGAGCGACCCGACAACAAACCCAGAGAGCCCAATACCCCTTAATTACGGAATATGGCTTAAATCATAATATGAAGCCCTATATAATTTCAGCCATATTCCTTAATTA
>CAJNDT010000380.1:0-187500 GCA_905221615.1 Symbiodinium sp. CCMP2592 | reverse complement strand
TAACTGTCAAGATAATGGCGACTTTAGGGAACCCGATATACTGCTACTTTTAAATACAGCACTCTATAGTTTCGGGAGCCCAAAAGGGACCCTAGTTTTTTACAACCGCCCAAGTACAGATACAAACAAATCTTCGACGGCAAGTTCTTCCTGTCCGACTCTGGAGCCATGAAACCCTTCACCCCAGAGCCTTGAAAGCTGCGTCAGTGTCAAGATTATTCCTTAGGGTTTCTTTAAAGGATCTACACAGGTTTTGGGGTTTAGAGTTTAGAGGTTTTTCAATAATGACAAAAATCATTCCTTACGGTTTTTGGTGTACTTATCCTACTATGTAGCCCAAAATCCCATGAAACCCATTAAGGCCTCCACATAATAACCGAAAAAGAAACCCCTTATAGACCTAGAGAGGTTTAGGGTCTACTGTAAGGCGTGGGGTTTAGGGCTGAGGGTTCTATCTCCTGGGCGATGGTCCCGCTCCTAAACCGCAACATCTTGAAATCCCAACACTCTTGGAGTCGAAAGCCGAAGCACTAACCTCGCTTCGTGCAGACGGAAAGAGCTCCCCCCAAAAAGGAGCTTAGGCCTAAACCCTTAAACTACAACCCTGAGGGCAGAGATTCAACCCAGCTCGAGCCATCGCGAGGAGACCATGTCCCCATGGTGCTGGGCTCTGCTGCTGCAGGCACTCGCTTGTGAGTTGAGCTGACTATGGAAGCCTGAGTAGTTACCCCAGGGTTCAATTGAAGGTTCCCTTTACAGAGATGCTACAAGGGTTTAGAATAGAGCTTGAATAGTTGCTTCAAGGGTCAAGGGATTTAGTAAGTAAGGTTGCAAGTGTATTAACGGAGGTTACAAGTAGTTACAACTCCGCAGGGCGCCATTGTGTAGTTGTATTGAAAAGATTTTCATCAAACGTGCCAAAACATGCCGGTTCTAAGTAGTTAGACCCCAGAGTAAGCCCGTCCAATGTGCCAGAAAAAGGAACCCTTACAACAACGCCGAAGGGAACTCCGCTCGAGCTATCAAGGCTCTTTTTCTTCACTCATCCCTAAACCCTAAACCCTAAACCTTGAACCCTAAACCCTGAACCCTAGACCCTAAACCCTAAACTTGAAGTTAGGAGGCGCTTTCCGGTGCTCCCAAAGTGCAAACTCAGAACCCGGAGAGTTCGGGGGCGAGGCGGCAGGTAGCCAAATACAGAAGCTTGCATAAACACTCAAGGAATTCAAACCCTAAACCCAAAACCCTAAACCCTAAATCCTAAATTCCCTTCAGTGTCTATATAAGTTTAGTAGGCCCTATTCTAGTCATGAGTTAAGGCTCTTAGAGTAAGGCCTTGACGAAGTCCCAAGGCCCAAATTATCCGCACATGTCCGACACTGGAACCGAAGCCTCAAGCTGAAGATCCGGCACCCCAAACCTTCAATCTCGAAGCTCGAGAGAACCCGCAGCCGTTTAGGGTTGACGGTTTAGGGCGACACCCAAATCCCGAAAGACCCTGATCCACCGAAAATCCTTAAGACCAGCTCTCAAAACATCCCTGCAGGTCTGCCTAGACCCTAAACCCTAAACCCTAAACCCTAAACCGTTAAACTCTATGACTGAACGGAATGCAGGGGCTGCAGCTCGCCTTCGCTGCACGGGGCGGCAGTGGCGATGCGTGTGCGACAATGTGTGCCCCTGGGGAGGACCGGGGTCCTTGAAGGGATCCTTTAAGGGTTCCTTTATGGCTTCCTTCAAGGGTTCAGGGATCCTTTAAGGGTTTAGGGTAGTATCCTTTAGTGTTTTTGGACGAGGAGTGCTGCTTAGTGCAAGGGGTGTAGACTCTGTGCGATGTAGGATCGTGCGATTGGCGTCTGAGCTCCCCTGATCTTGTATGTAACGCCTAAGCCCTTATAGAACCTTATAAACCCTAAACCCTAGACCCTGAACCCTAAACCCTAAACCCGTATAGAACCCTATAAGCCCCAAACCCTAGACCCTAAACCCTGAACCCTAAACCCTTGCAAAAGCCCAAGCCTTGCTTACTACGGTTGATGATATAACTCCTGCAATACCCATAACAAGGACCATACCATAATTCCCATAGTTCAGGTTTCTTAAGGTAATGCAGGGTTTATATCATCAACAGTACGTCCCTGATCCTACGACCATGCCAGACACTTTGATTACTATCCCCGACACCCCAAACCCTATCAAAGCCTTAAAATATGAACTAAAATGCTTATGTATGAAACGTCTGGGAAGGACGGTCGATGTGTCTACTGGCCTTCGTCTGCCTCCAGGAATCTTCGTTGCAGCAGGTGCTTTCAACGCTGGTTCTTAGGGTCAGGTTTTAGTGTTTAGGAGAAGAGAGAACAGCAACAGTCAGGAGCCTCGAAATCAAGCGCGATCCCGCTGCTGTTTTTTCGACATACATAGTCATAGCTGTAAGAGTGATAGTAGTCGTAAGATAGTGATAGCAAAAAATAGTACTAGCAAGAGTAATACTAGTAAACATGGCAGCACACCTAAGCCGGAGTAGTTCGGCGACCAAGGGCGGATTTGGCCGAGCTGTTCTGCTTGAACTGCACCATTGGCGGCGATGAGGTGCGCTTGGGCATCTGGAGCCCTCAACTACGATACTATGAAGTCTTTAGCCTAAACCATCCTCAGCCCTAAGCCCTAAACCACCCTAAGCCATCCTACTCCCTGAGCCCGAAGTGTGTGCGAAATTTGTTGGCCCCGAAGCAAAGCAATGGAAGGCCCCAAGCCCTACACGCAAAAGGCCCTCAAAACGGATCCCAGCCCCCCACTACCACCCTCCGGAACGAACCCTGAACGCTGACCAAGCTCTGGGATTATTGGCAGCCTACCACTGCGGACGGGGGGACTTCGGAGGTAGGCTCTAGGTAGACAGCAAGCCGGAAAGCAAGACTTCCCGCAGGGCTGCAGTGGGCCGCTGTGTGGCACCATGTGCAGGCAGGGTCTGGTTTACTTAAGGGAGATCAGGGGACTTCGTAAGTAGTGCTAAATTGGGCTCTAAGGGGTTTTGACGGGTTTTAGCGGGGGGTTACTAGGGGTTTCTCTGTAGTATAGGGGGTCTGCAGTAAGCTGCTAAGCAATCTTACAAGTAAGTTACTTGGGGTCATAAGTAGGTATAGCCGTAATCACCTGACGGAATATCCCCGTAGCCCTGATTCTGATCCTTTCCTAAACCCTTACACTCAAAGCTCTAAACCCTCCACCATAAAACCTACACCCTAAAACCTTGAACCCTAGACCCTAAGCCCTCAAACCCCTAAACCCTAAACCAAGTAGGGTACATCGGGCTGCGGAGTCATGTAAACCTGAGAAGCAACTCAAAGGCGCAGAAGCTCTTGTAGGATCCTGAAAAGTGCACAGCATACAGTAGAAGCCAGAAAGTTGGAACATGGCTTTAGGAGGATTAGTGCTAGGATCCCTTACATTTTACCTTAAGGGCATGAGGAGTCTAATGTTCCAACTTTCTGGCTTCTACTATAATTCCTTAAGGTTACATTTAAGAGTTCCTTTCAAGGATCTATATTTTTGTTTTGGGGGTTCAGGTTTTACAATAACTACCAACATTACCCCTTAGGGTTCCGAAGGATAACTAAGCATATTACGGTGCTGAAAATTGAGGCCACATGATGTGGTATGCTGCTGACACATCTTACATGTCCCATATTCAGCTTAGGGGGATCTATGTCATTAGGTAATCTAAGGGCCTTAGTACTTAGAATACGTGTTGGGGCCTATTATACTATAGTGATAATAGGGAGCCCCCAAGTTAGTATTGATAAGGAAGGTCGCCCTTCCACTTGACTACGGGCGGTTTGGGTCCAGATTGAGGGTTTGGGTTTTGGGGGTTTAGGGTTTAGGGGTTTGGGGGTTTAGGGTTTAGGGGTTGGGGGTTTAGGGTTTAGGGTTTAGGGTTTAGGGGTCAAGGGTAGGATCCTGTCAAAGCCCCAGAACAATTTCCGCAGTCATACTGCCCCTTGAAAACATGCTCAGGAAACTCCTTAAGCTCTGATTTTTGCCTTCGAACTACAACCCTCGATCATTGAGCCCTCAGCCCTCAACTCTCAATCCTATGCTTGAAGATGTAAATCCTGCATTACCCATAATAAGGAAGATACCATAATTCCCATGGTTTAGGGTCCTTTAAGGTAATGCAGGATTAATATCATCAACCGTACCTTCGGATCCGATGGCCTCCTGCCTTAAGGGTTGAGCTTTATATTATGCGAAATTCTAGGGTTGAGCCTCATATTGTGGAAAGTTCCAAACCCTAAACCCCTAAACCCCGAAGCATTAGACGTCATAACTGTCGGGTCATGACCTGCTTTTTGTGGCAGGGTTTGGGGTTCTGGGTAGGCCCTTATCACACTTTTAAATTCTGTGGAATTCAGGGTTCAGGGTTTAGAGTTTTGGGTGATGGAGTTTCGGGTTTTGGGCTTAGACTTATGTATCAGGGAATCTGTGATTTAGCGTTTCGGCTTTAGTGGTTCAACTTACTTTAGTTTTCCCCTAGAGCGATCCCTTACAGACCTACCTTCAAGCAACCTTACTAGATCCGTGTTGTAGATATTTCCAGGAACCCGTAAAGCAACCCTCAAAACCTCCAAGCAACTCTGATAGATCCCTTCTTTAGATGCCTGAACCCGAAACCCTTGTAGAAGCTTTGAAGCTCTTCAAAAACAGACCCCTCATTCTGGCTGATTCTAGCTCCGAGCCAATCACGGGGATAGGGGTTCAGGGTTGAGGGGTTTAGGGCATGGGCTTCAGGGTTTAGGGTTTGCAGGCTCGTGGATGGCAAGTGTACATACCATCCGTCGCTGAGCGTCAAGCCCAACGTGGAGGACAGCTGCTTCCTTGTGTTGTGAAACAGGATCTGTGCAGGTTTTGCACAGGCTTGTTCCCGGGCTTCTAAATGGGCTGGTGTAGATAAGGTTTTAGAGGCCCTGAGTTGTGAATGCTCCTTAAGAATCCGTTTGTAGCACAGGGTGTGTTGCTTAGTTAAAGCGTTCTGGGGCCTCTGGTGGAGAAGGGATGGAGATGCGTGTAAATGTAGAAATCTGAAAAGACATCCCATGCGGTGGCCTTTGAGTCTGTCTATCTATCCAACTACCTACGTACCTAGCTATCTATACAAGTTCACTCAGTCAAGCTATGAACCCTAGCCTTCTTGGATGCCCCATGTTTGATGGTTCATTCTACGTGAAGCTGGGAGAACCTACAGGCTGTCGGTGTTTTTCACGTTTTGCTGCCAGAGAAGTCGGTCAACAGTTTGGCACCGCGTTTTTCTGCGGTACGTTCGTCTGACAAAGTTTGATCCGTCCACCCTTTGCGGTCAAGTTCGGTATTGGAATGCCGTATGATACTCTAGATCACGATCTACCCTGTGGCTGGTCATCTCTTCATGCTGGAGTGTCTACCTGCGTTCTCTGATAATATGAAGCGGCATAGATGTATTGGTATGCTTCAACCTGTCATTGCTAAGATAATATCTTGTTGTGTCAACTCAGCTTGCAGCGAAGGCTTGCTTCACTCTGCTTGTGTTTGGTTTGTTCTTCCGTTCAGTTGTGCCAAAGCACGCTGTACATGTGCTATGACACGATACACTGCAATGACCGGAGTACCATGCTAGTTCCGTTCTCCTACAGGTAACTTCTTTTGGACGAGTACAGCGAGGTGCCGTGGTTCCTGATACTTTTCGTCTTATGCTAGGTTGCACATGCAATAGGCTCATATACATACGTACAGTATACATGCACAGACACGGTAGATTGCACGTCTGCAGAAGATTCTGCAATCTGCATTACGAAACATTCACAGCAACAGATCAAACTATATACCCCATCACCGACCGTTTGCCACAGTGCGGGGAAGCAGACCACGGCAAAGCGCCACGGTCACAATAAACGGGATGAAACCCTTAAACTCTGAACACTACGACCCTACTACCCTAATACCGTGTACCCTGATACCCTATTACCCTCATACTCTAGTACCCGAAACCCTGAAACCTTGTCATAGACGGAAGGAGCTGTACTGCATGTCCTGCCCGTACTGCGGATACGAGGGCAGCCTCAGGCCCCGACTGGAAGGAAGTGTTAGTCTGGGTTGTGCTTTGGGATATTTTTAATCTCCCTTATTTCCTTATAAAGGGAACCTATTCATAAATACTTTTCACGGGGATTAAAGCACAACCCAGTAGTTTAGGCTGCGTATTAGGGTTTAGGGTGGTAGTTTAAATAGTTCAGGGTCTGGGGTTTGCGGATTGGGGCTTCGGGATTAGTTCAGCTAGGGTCCTAGGGTTTGACAAGAATTAGAGGGGTGTAGGATATGCGGATTAAAGGTTACCTGAAGGTTCATGTGTAGTTATGGTAGGAGGTGGGGGACTTATACCCCGCGTACAACTTGAAGTAGGGGTTATGGATTGTGGTTTAGGGTTCGGGGTCTAGTGTAGGGTTAAAGGTTGGGGTTGAGGGTCTAGGTTTAGGGTTGTAGGGTCTGGGGTTTATGCTTCATAGTTTAGGGTTTGGGCTTGTCGGTTCTCGGGTTTTCGAACTCTGCGTTACGGATTCTTGTTATAGTTTCCGCTAAATCGTCTGAGGTGGGATTTCGGTATTTCTGGCGTCCTGGCATGTGATGGCTTTGGATCACCAGATGTTGCTGTCCTATACCTTACAAGACTGTGAGGCCTCGGTGACTGGAGTTGTTAAGGCTTCAGGTTTAGGCTGTAGGTCGCGAAAAGTTCCAACAACGTGTGCGGGGGTGCTAGGTCCCCATTACCCGCAGTAGCTCATGAAGCAGGGGCTCTGCTTGCTGAAAGGGACCACACAGTAGTCTGGAACAACTCCCGTTGGTTGGAAGGTTCAAGGTGTCAGGTTTCGTATCATCAGGAGAACCGGCACTTGAGTGGTGTTGCCATTTTACCCAAACCCTAGACCCAAAGCATCTCCCAAGCCCCGCTACAGCTAAAGCCAAACCTTAAACCCTCCCCCAAACACGCAAACTCTGTAAGCTTCCGACAGCCCGTAGGCTCTAAGCCCCCGGCAAGAGTTCCAACTTAGCGTCACCTTTTGTCGGGCTCGTGGCCGCTGGCCTGTTCCGGTACTTGGAGGTTCATGGGTAGTTATAAGTGTTGTTATAAGCCCCCTAGTATGGGTTATATCTTGAATTATCCTACTTATAACCCTACTTATAACTACCCATGGACCTCCAAGTAGAGATTTTGATGAATGTATACTGTGCTCCTCAGGAATGTTGGTGGGTGTATATTCAGAGGTCAAATTTTGCTGGGATTAGCCTGTACACCCGGAAACCTGAACCCCAAACTCTTGACTCTAAAACCCTTAAACCCGGAACCCAAAACCCTAAAGCCAAGCACCCTACATCAGGTACTTTTCAACCAAACGCTTAGAGGAGGATGAGCGTTCCTGAGCTGAGTTTCCTGAAACATCCGTTCCGTTTAGTTTGGTCCCGGTCGGGCAGGGAGTGAGGGTTTCGGAGTGGACGGGTTTGGGGGTTTCGGAGTTTAGGGGTTTGGGGTTAAGGACTTCTTGTTTCGTTTCGGGCCGGTGGCCCGCTTTATGCTTACGTTCGTTGTCTGCAGGTTCTATCATGGTTGGGTCGATACCTGCCATTTTAAGGGACCCTCAAACTACTGGCTGAACCCGTAGCAGAGTTGAGGCTTTTGATGGTTGTTCGATCTTTGGACTTGGAGTTCAGAACGTGGTCTCCTCAAGCAGCAAACCCCAAGCCCTAAACCCTGAACCCAAGGAAAAGGGCACTGCATTTAAAAAAAGCCCTGAACCTGCAGACTCAGCGAACTCGCAGAAACCCCTAAATCACCGATTAAAGGGCCTTGTATAGTTCCCAAACTAGTGTGGGTTTCCTGCTTATAGTTATAGTATAGTATACCCCGAGACCCGATTCTAATCATTCGGCCCTAGCGTAGAGACTTTAAAGCATCCCACAGGATCCTTCTTGAGACCCCTGTCAATCCCTTCTCGCACGATTCGAAGCCCTGAAAAAACCCTTTGATTCGTGTATCAAAACAGGGTAGCAACTGGCAGCTGGTGAACACAAGACCCTGCATAACCTGAACTTCCGGAATTCTGGTGCATCCCAGATTGCAGATGGAATATAGCTTAAATCATAATATGAAGCCTTGTATGATTTAAGCCATATTCCTTAATTAAGGGGTATTGGGCTCTCTGGGCAATCACTCTAAACCGTCTAATCACCCCAAACCCTAAACCCTAAGGTTCTAACCCCTAAACACTCTAAGCCGTCTAAACAATTCAGCCCTAAGCCTCGACAAAACCCAGTGACATCGTAGCGACGAAGGCTTAGTCGCGGATCTGGAGGCGATGAAGGCCACTGCTTTTTCTGTCGGACCTGCTTCGCATTTTCTTGTACCCCGACGCCCCGCAAAGACCTAAAAACCGAGTGTTGGACGGGTTGGTTTAGGTTTTGTATGAATCATGCACTATAATCTCATGTTAGATCATATATTACAAGATATGTGGCATAATATGATATAGTATATGGGCTTTGGGTTTAGGGTTTCCTTCGAGGAGTCACGAAAAAGTTGTTTGAGGGATTTAGGGTTTCAGAGTTTCAGAAGGTTTTGGGGGGGTTTAGGGTTTCGGGTTCAGGGTTTAGGTTTTTAGGGTTTAGTTATGCGAATATCCTTGGATTCAAGCTTGTTGTCTTTATGGATCCTTACTGTGCTTCAAAGGTGCCCTTCAGTGGAAGGTTAGAATCCTAAACGAACCTCGACCCTAAACCAAAACCATAAAAAGAAAAAATAACTTGAATCCAACAATGCTACCCTGGAGTTTCAAAGCCCCCCCCCCCCCCCCCCAAACAAGCCACATAGCCCTAAACGGAAGACCCTGGTATGGGCCGAAAAAGTTACATAGACCATTCCCCAGAACCCTATTCAAGTATGAGGGCCGCAGGAAAATTCTGAGAGAAGCCCTTGTGAAGCTCTACAAACCAAAAAGGCTAGACCCTGCAGAGCCCTGTCTCTGTAACCCGCATTGAGCCCGGATGGCGCCGTTGTAGAACCCTTCATTCAGGCGAAGACGGATAAGCAGTTAGAGATAGAGCTGGTGCCCGCCTCAGTATCAGTTCGGCATTTGAGGTTTGTGCATTACGTGTTGGTTTTCCGTACATCAGAGTCTGACACATACGTATATCTATCTATCGATCTACCCATCTAGCTATCCATCCATCCGTCCATCCATCCGTCCGTCCGCCAGCCAGCCATCCATCCATGCATGTATCTGTCGATCGATCGCTCTATCTATCTATCTATCTGTCTTTCTGTCTCCTGTCTCCATCCATCCACGGATCCATCTATCCCTGTCCATCCATCTATCCATAGTAGCAATACTCCCACACACACACACAGAGTCATATATGATGTATGTATGTAGACAAATGAGAATGCTTGAAAGTCTTCCCTCAAATCAATCAGTACCTGATACCAATGCACAAATAGACAGACACCTGACGACCTGATTTATGAACAGAACAAGAAGTAGACAAATAAAAGCATACAGAAGCAACCGCGGAAGATGAGGGTGTATCTATCTGCATTAACATGTATATACATATACACACACACACATACATAGGTACATACATACAAACCTTAAAACCTCTATCACAACAAAACCCTAAACGCTAAAGCACGAGAAGATTGAGACTGGAGACCCATCTGAACCCGAACTGGAAACACAAAAGCCTGCGAAGTTACATGCAGAATCTGTATGAGTGTCTGCGTCTGTGTGTGTGCGCGTATGTATGAGTGCTCTAGTGCTTAAAGGGTCATGGGACTTGGTAGTATGGTTATAAGTACCTTAACTGGGGATATAAGTAATTATAAGTGTAGTTACACTAAAAATCACCCCATTTACTAAGTCCCACGATCCTCCAAGTGCTGATGCAGGCCTCAAGACTCCGGCTGCTGGTAGTCCTGTTGTTGTGACCCAAGCATGCATCTGGATATAGTGGTCTGAAAATTGAAAAATTTAGGATTCGTCACCCCTCCAGTTTCCGCATACGAGATGAAAGTAGACCAAACATAGCATTTCAATCCGGTTTCGGGTTTTCAGGGTTTAGGGTTTAGGATTTAGGGATTCAGGGTTTTTGGGTTCGGGGTTTAGGGTTCCTAGGGTTGAGGATTGGGGTGTAAGTTGCAGACCGAAGGCCTAGGGAACTGGCCTTGTAGTAATTGGAATTGGGTTTTGGGGGATATTCTCGTCTTGGTATTACGATGAAAAATAACCCCAAGCAATAAGATCCGTGATTATGCGGGCTTCTATTCTCACCCCCCTAATACTTTAGGTTTCTTCAAGTTTCTTCTACTGTGAAGCGCTGAAATGGCTCGTTGCTTGCCCGTGTCTACCCAAATCATATGTCCGAGGGACTTTGGGGTGTAGGGTTTCTCAAAACCCTAAACCCCACCTAAACTCTAAACCCTTAAACCCTAAACCCACTCCTAGACCCTAATCGTTGGACCCCGAAAGCCACGAGCCTGGCCTGCTCTTCCACGCCTCAGAACGCCCTTGAAGCCCGGCTCAAGGTCATGCCTATGAAAGATCGTATAACACTGTGTAGTATGGTACACAATTAGCATAGGATGGTATGCTATAGTATGGCATAGTATAGTATAGTATAGTGTTGTTTTGCATAGTTTAGAATACTATAGTATAGTGTAGTGTAGGCTAGTATAGTATAGTATAGTATAGTTTGGACCCTAAACCTTTGAGAGCTCGAAGCCCGGAATCTGCAAGCCTGATCCACGACCACACCGAGGGCAAAATCGAGCAGAGCACCAATGAGACCGACGCGGCCAACGAAGCACCTTGCTCTGCAGATAGTGGGTACACTAGAGCACCCACAGTATGCCTTGGGTCTTGCTGGAAAGGAGCCCAAACCTTTATTCTAATCATTACGGGCCCGACACGAGTGTCAGCTGCAACAGGGAGGAGGAGGAGGAGTCGTTCAGTCGGGCTAGTGGAGATGGTGATGCTGGTGGTGGTCGTGGAAGCAGTTTTGGTTGCATGTGGAGGCGATGATCATGATGATGATTGAGATGCTGATTCGTGGCAGGTAGTATTCTCGTAGTTGTAGTGGTAGTGGTAGTGCTGGTTGTGATGGTGGCATTGACATTGGTCGCCATCGTCCTCGTCCTCGTCATACGAGGCGTGCGTGTCGTGCTGCTAGAAGCCACCAGTAACAGCGATGCCACTGCGGACACCAACCGCGGAACCTTGAACCCTGCGCCCCACACGCAAACCCTGTGCGCCCAAACCGCGAGCCATTGAACGCCAACCGGCCAAACCCGAACTCCGCAACCCCATTCTACATGTGGGTAGTGGTCAAAATTATGGTCCCTAGTTCGGTATCCTAAACATTAGGTGCCGTATTATATTAAGGACCCAAAAAGGGACCATAATTTTGACAACCACCCATGTGGATGTGGGAGTTTCCGAAAATAGGGGACCCTAATATGGGACCCTCATTAGTAGGATCCTTATTATAAGGACCCCAAAATAAGGTACCCCTAATTTTCGGAAACCCCCATGTAGAAGAACCCCTTTCGACCGACTGAAGAGTCCTTAAAAAAGCCTGAGCTCGAAACACTAAAACCCCCAACCCCAAGCCCGCCGAAGCCCTCAACTTCTAACCCTAAACCCTAATCCCTAAGCCGGAATAACCTACCTTTTTAGGGTTCCTTGCTATGATTTTCTTATATAAGTCCGTAAAAAGGTAGGTTATTCCGGCTTAAGGTAATCCCTAAACCGCCAACCCCCAAACCTTCATCCCAAAACCCCCCAACCCTAAACCCCAAACCCCCTGTCTCCAAAGCCCGACGTTGCCAAGCAGCTCAAAGAGCTCCACTACTTGCAGGTTCATGGGTATTTATAGGTGGGCTTATAGGGTTCCTTTCAGGGCTCTATAAGGGCTCTGCTCGGGGGTTCATTGTAGTTATAAGTGGGGTTGTAAGAATAGTAACCCTACTTATAGCCCTACTTATAAATACCTGTAAACCCCCAAGTAGGGGCTCAGGTTCAGGGTCTAGTTTTGGTTTAGGTTGGGGTCTTGGGTTGGCATTTAGGGTTTGCAGGGTTTGGTTTAGGGTCTAGGGTTCAGGGTTTACAGTTGTGGAGCAGGCATTGAGCCGCAGCGCCGTGTCGGAGCACTCGGCGACAAGGCATGGTTGTGGGGTTGCTCGCGAGATCTATAAGGGTTCTGTATCTCCTTGAGGGGTTTATGAAGTGTGCTATATTTCTTTAAGGGATGTTTCTTCAAGGGATGCATAAGGAGTTTCGACATATCTTTATGGGCCCTGCTGAGCGCTCTATATTGAGGGGTCCGAAGTGGGTTCTTTGGGTTCTGTGGGGTCCGCGGTTTAGGGATTTCGGGTTTCGGGCTTGGGGGTTTTAATCGTTCAGCGTTCAGCGAGGTTTTGGACTCAAGGTCACTTGATACCCCAAGCAATAACCTCGCATCCCAAACGCCAAAACCTGAGCCTACTGAAAGACTCCAAAGCCCGTTAGTTCAGCAATATACCTTAACTGTATCGGGATTCCTATAATATTTATGATAAGGCAATTCCAGACCGAAGGGTGTTGCAGTCTCTGGGTACCCAAAACCCTCACCTGCGTCGAGAAAGCCCTGAACCGTAAAACGTCAAACCCAAATCCTACACCCTGAACCCTAAATCCTAAAACCTGAAACCTTAGTCCTAAATCCTGAACCCTAAACCCTACAGTCTAAAAGCTGAACCGCAGACCCGAAAACTTAACAGCTAACTTCTAAGCCCTGAACCCCAAGCCCCAAGCCCAAAACCTAAGTCCTAAACCCGGAACCCTAACCCCTAAACTCTCAACCCTAAACCTAAATCCCTAACCCCTCAACCCTAAACCCAACACCCCCCCTACCCTCAACCCAAACCCCTACACCCTCAACCTTAAACCCTAGGCCCTAAACCCCTAAGCCTTAAACCCTAAAGGCCTCGTCTGATGAAGGACAGACCAGCAGTTAGACGGCTCCGTCGTTGACCTCATCTCACATCAGGCCCTTGAGGCCTGGGATGGGGGCTGTACAGGGTTTTAGGGTTCCGGGAAGAGGATTTAAGGTTTATGGTTAAGGGCTCTGGGTTTGGGGTTTAGGGTTCAGGGCTTAGGATTTAGGGTTCAGGGTTCAGGGCTTAAGATTTAGGGTTTAGGGTTCAGGGCTTAGGATTTAGGGTTTCGGGCTTATGCGATCGGTGATGCAGACTGTCACGAAGCGAAACACTTGGCGACTAAATGGATGTCAACTAAGATTTAGGGTTTAGGGTTTAGGGCTTAGGGTGTCGCGCTTAAAATTTAGGGCTTTAGGGTTCAGCGCTTAAAGTTTTGATTGAGGGTTTAAAGTTTAGGGTGTAGGATTCACCGCATAAGGTGTAATCCTTATTGCTTAGCATTCCGACTTGTAGGATTTAGGGTAGGGTGTTCTGGGGTTATGGCCTCCAGTGTAATATTCATTGAAGGGGTCTTGTGTCTGTACCATAAACATACCACTAAAAGGCCTTACTGAGTGATTTTCGAAGTTAAAAACAACCCAGTGAAGAACACTTACTGGCTAGGTCTCGAAGTCCTGATTAAAATCCTGCTACGAACCCTTACCTAACTTGCTTCGTAACCCAGAAACACTTGAGCCGCTCTAATCCCCACACAAACTCCTGAAACACCACACCATAAACTAAATGGGTGGTTGTCGAAATTAGGGTCCTGTTTTGGGTGCCCTAAATATTAGGTGCCGTATCATAATAAGGATCCAAAAAGGGACCCTATTATTGGCAACCACCCAAATGTTTCAAGCTTCGCTAAAACCCAGAGGCCTTCAACCCCTAACCCCAAAACGTTAGATCCTGACCCCCAAACCCTGCACCGAAAAACCTCCTTTACTTTAAAACAGGGTCCTTAACCTCTAGAATGGGAATCTGGGGCCCATTACACTATACCTAGTAGTAGAGTAGGTAACCTTTAACCTTTTGTGGTTAGTGTAGTCCCTATAAAACCCCCTATATAACCAAGAAGCTTATCCTCTGGTTCCCAATGATACCCGACAAGTAGGTATATAATTACAATAAGGAGCCCCCAAGATACTTCAGGGCTCCTTGGAGTTTCCCAGCACATGTGAAGGAGACTCGTCTCGAGGTGGATGAGCCTCGGATGAACGAGAAGGGCTTTAGGGTTTCGGGTTTTCGGGTTTAGGGTTTAGGGTTTAGGGTTTTTAGGGATTAAGTTTAGGGTTCAGGGGTGTTTCTTCGAAGGGTTCAATAAGATCTATAAGGGCTCCTGTTGAAGGATCTAAAAAGGTTCCTGTAAGGGGTCTATGAGGCTTCCCTAAAGAGTTCTGGGATCTAGATACGGGTTTTATTGGGGGGGTCTGTCAGGGTTCCCAGACGGGTTCTATAAGGACTATAGGGTTTGTGGTTCGGGAAAGCAAAGGGTTATATACTGTTCGTATTTTTGGTGGGGTTTTGGGATGAGGGTTTAGGGGTGTTTAGGATTCAGGATTTCGAGGTTTAGGTTGCTCTTGACTGGTTTCTGTAGGGATCTTTGTTGGGTGGCTGAAAGGAGGTGTTAAGGACAGCACCAAACCCAAGCCACAAAATGAGCGCATCAAGACGTAGGTAAGTAAGCGAAGAAAGAGAGAATGATTGGACGTCGCTGAACATACATTGTGCAACAAAGGCACTGTCTGTGACTGTAGCTGATGCGGCAAAACACGTTTCTTTCGAAATATTAGGAATGATGCTACCCTAAACCCTAAACCCCTAAACCCTAAACCCTAAACCCTAAACCCCAGGGAGTTGTTAAAGATGTCGTTGTCATTATGGTTCTGAGGGTGCTTAAGTTTTCTGAATCTGGAATAACACAGGGACTCAGAAGCCCTGTAAAACACCTATCACAACCTAAGCCTACACCCTTAACGCTACAACCTAAGGCAGCAAGCCTCGGCTGCGACTTCAAGGCAAACCCTCTAGGCTTGAAGCCGAAACCCGTAAGCAGACCGCCGTAAGCCTCCAAAAGGCTAAACCCTAAGCCCTGAACCCCAAGCTCCCATGCCCTCGACCTTTCTGGCTTTAGTTCCAGCTGTCCCGCAACGAAATGACCGCAGCGACTGAGCGAACTACGCTTCTTTCGTAGAGTTTTGCAGAACGATGGTACAGTTTTAGGCTGTTTTAGAACAGCACTTGGCATAAGAGTACAGCGTGTCCCAGA
Organism: Symbiodinium sp. CCMP2592; assembly: GCA_905221615.1. Taxonomy (NCBI): domain Eukaryota; class Dinophyceae; order Suessiales; family Symbiodiniaceae; genus Symbiodinium; species Symbiodinium sp. CCMP2592. The sequence continues at coordinate 172,195 of CAJNDT010000380.1, read as the reverse complement.
GTCAGTTTCTTTTTCACAGTTTTCGGAGTTGATCCACGGTTTCTTTGGCTCATGCCTCAATGCTACTTCGTGCGGAGGGTTATAAGTGGTGTAACTTTGTGTAACTTTGTGCAAACCTACTTATAACCTTAATTCAGATACTTATATCCCTAAACCCTAAATCCTAAACTTATTGTTGGGGTTTTAGAGGTGTCGAAGTCGGCTTTCTCAGGACATGAGGCACGAAGCCCACGAGCTTTCCGGCGATGAATCGGCAGCGGAGCGCCTTGGTTAGGCATTTAGGGGTATAGGGGTTAGGGTTTGGGGTTTAGGGCTTAGGGTTTAGGGCTTAGGGTTTAGGGTTAGGGGTTTAGGGTTTAGGGCTTAGGGGTTTAGGGTTTAGGGTTTAGGGCTTGGGTTTAGGGCTTAGGCCCAGGCATTCAAGGGTATAGGGGCTACTTAAAGGGTCATGTGACTTAGTAACTAGGGTTACAAACAAGGGTAACCCCAATTAGGGTACTTATAACCCTGCTCACTAAGTCCCATGATCCTCCAAGTAGGGTTTGGGGTTGAGGGTTCGGGGGTGAGGATTTGGGGTTGCTGTGATCATTCCTGTTTTGAAGCGTCTGCGCATAGTAGGCGTACCTTAGCCCCAAATAGCTTACCTTTGTAAGGATTTATATAAAGAAGTCATACTAGGGAACCCTAAAAAAGGTAGGTTCCTTAGGGTCCACGTAAAGTCATCCCAGCGCGGTGCAACGGCTTAGAGTTGGAGGGATCCAGGTTTGGGCTTTAGGGTCCCGTGTAGGGTCGCATGGATTTCAGCCGTAAGCTGCGAGCCCAAACTTCAAATCTGAGCCTCAACATAGTCCAAATCTTAAGGCCGAGCCCGACCCGAAATAAACCCTCAAGCCCGATAGCCTCGAAGCCCTAAAGCCAAAAACGAAGCCTAAAAGCCCGAAGCCTTCAAAACAAACGAAAACCCGAAACTCCCAAAGCCCTGAAGCCCTAAAGCCCTCCACACGAACCCCCTCCAGTTCGAGCCCTTATTTCTTCCGTTCGTGAAGCCAGGCAACGGCTGGCAAAGACGGAAGACGTGCTCAACGACATCGAAGGTGCCAGGGTTCAGGGTCCGAGGGATAACGGTTTGCGAATTTCAGGGCTTAGGGTTTAAGGTTTTTAAGATGTACCTTAGCCTACCAAATCCTACTTTTTTTGTCGGGTCCCTATAAACTCCATCTTAGGGTTCATAATAAGAACCTACAAAAAAGTAGGGTTTGGTAGGCTGAGGTAGGATTTAAGAGTTTAGGGTTTCGGATTTGGGGGTCAAGGGTTGAGGGCCAGCTTAGGCTTGGGGGTGCCTTTGAACAAACTTGGGGGAGTCTGAGGCTTCGGACACCCTCAACCCGAGAAGGCAACCTAAACCCTGGAGCCTAAGCCCTAAACCCCCTGAGCCCCAAACCCTAAACCCTAAACCCCCTAAACCCCCCAAGCCCTAAACCCTAAACCCCAAACTGACGAAGCCCCAAACCCCAACCCTAAACCCCAAGCCCTAAACTGACTACGCGCTGAACCCTGAGCCCTGAACCTCAAACCCTCAAGCTTTCGAACCATACGAGCGGAAACCGCAGACCCAACCCACACCACCCTTCAGCCCTGAGCTTGGCAGTTACGTCAGGAAACCGAGCATCGAACTAGGCCACGAAGTTTGAGGGTTTAGGGTTTAGGGTCTTTGAAGGGTACTATACTGGTTCCTTTAAGGGATCTATCGGGTTTAGGGTTTAGGGTTGGAGGATCAGGGCAGAAGTTAGGTCATGAGCACCCTTCTACTCCTGAACCCCTAGGCCCTAAGCCCTAATCTCATCGTTGTAATGTTGCAAGATCCCGAACAGGTGCTGGCGACGAGCTGTGCCCAACCCCCGTGTAGGGTTAAGACAGTTTTGTTTTTTTTTATCTTTTCAGCATATCCCAGAGGTTACAGAAATCCATTTCATAAGTGTAGGGGTCTGAATGATGCGTGCTCATGTTCCATTGTCCCTATATTATGTCGGTATAGGCAGTATAAGTTTTAGGGTTTAGGGCTTAGGGTTACGGACGTTAATTTGGGAAAAGGGTTTGGGGTTTAGGCAGGGTTCGGCCCTTTGCCACCAGATGACATGAAGCAAGCGGCCCACGATGAGCGGAAGTGGCCCGGCACGATAGTTCCTCAATGGGATCACGGGGTATGATTGTCTTGCGTTTAGGGGCAGTTCTGTTTATATTTTGCTTGATTAGGGCCTTGTTGCAGGAGTGACGACAACCACCCTCTACTTGCGCAAACAGGAGTTTAATCTGTATAGTTATAGCACTGGGAATGTTTATAGGGTAGCGTACTTCTTGAGGTCCTTGTGGGTTCCGGACTTCATGGCAGCTTTTGAGTGGGGCAAAAGACAAGGTAGCTAAAAGCTGCACTTGTAGCTACCCATTAAGCTTGAAGCTTGGATAAGATAGAACCCAGTTCGAAAGCTTTTGAATGTACAACGAGGCTCTGTCGCTTCGGGTTAGCCCGAAGCCTGCACCCTAAACCCCAAACCCAAGCCCGAAACCCTTCACATAAACCCTGAACCCAAACAGGCAAGTGTAGGTTTCAGAGTGTGCAGGTGGAGGGTTTCGGGTGTGCCTTCGAAGTTCGGCTTTCGCATCACCTTCCTTAAGCGCTGCCGCAGAACAAGTATCGATCAAGAGGGGTGGTTCCATGTGACATTGCTTCTGCTTCAAGTCTCCTGATGAGGATAGGCGATTGAAAACCTAGGGGCAGCATCCCCATGTAGTTCTGATTTTGGTTTTTCTACGACAGATCCCCAAACCACTGTTTTGATCATTCACAGCCTTATACTACTAGGGTTTTATGGTTTGGTGCTAAGGGTTCATGCTGACATAGAAGGGTGAATAGCTACGAATCGCCTTTTTAGGGCTCCTTAGTATACACATATGGGTGGTTGTCAAAATTAGGATCCCTTTTTGGGGTACCCAAAAATTAGGTGCCGCATTATAATAATGAGCCAAAAAGGGACCATCATTTTGACAACCACCCCTGTGCCATAAGATAGGCCCCATGTAGTTGGTACGACCCCTCAACGAACCCTCTAAATGAACCCCTTTAAAGGCTACGCTTAGCGATACAGACCCCAAATAATCCCAAACCCCTACCTGGAGGTTCATGGGTAGGTATCAATAGGGTTGTAAGTAGGATAACTAGCCCAACCCCATATTAGGGACAACAAATTCCACTTATAACTAACCATGAACCTCCAAGTATGGGTCCTTAGAAACCCTAAACCCTCAACCCCTATACCCTAAGACCCTAAAGCCTAAAGCGATCGTAGCGATATAGACCCTGAATACCCCCAAACCCCTATGGTACCCTCACAGGGTTCAGAGCTCGTCCTCAACCTGGAGCTCGACGGAAACCTTGTGAACTCAAAGACAGCACTATGCACCCCTACTTGGAGGTTCATGGGTACTTGTAGGTGGGGTTATAAGTCCCCTAATCTGGGATATAACTATAGCCATCCTACTTATAACCCTACTTATAACTAGCAATGAACTTCCAAGTAAGCCTCTAACTCTAAACTCGAAACCCTAGACCCTAATTCAGGGTTTAGGGTTTGTTTCGTGTTGAGGGGGGTCTTTGGACCCTAGGCCCTAAACCTTCTAGCCCTAAGCTTCCAAAATCCCTTAACTAAGAACTATGTTTAAATTCATGTTAGGAATCCTACTACAATTTAGGGTTCATTCGTGGTCAGGTCTGGGACCGTGAATCCTGCACCCCAAACCCCGAATCCCAAACCCTGAACTCCAAACCCGGTAAACCTCAAACCCCAAACCCCGAACCCTAAACCCAAAACCCTTACATAAACCCCAAACCCGACATCCTAAACCCCTGAACCTCAAACCCTAAACCCGAAACCCCAAACCCTGAGCCTCTGAGTCCTGTAGCCATCCTACTATTTGCATAAGAAACCACCCCAAAAATACAGATAATAATCCCTATATTACACCCATAAGGAATATATTTTTTATTTTTTGGGGTACCATAGCCCCAATTAGGGCCCCTTTTAGGGTACTTATAAGTCTACTTGCTACCTACTTACTAAGTCCCCCGACCCTCCAAGTAGCCATCAGGGCGGCATCAAGCGGCGACCAGGCCATGATGGACGCAGCTCGGCAGCGGTCGAGACAAGGTTTAGGGTTTAGGGTTTAGGGTTAAGGGTTTGGGGTTTGGGGTTTAGGGTTTAGGGTTTAGGGTTTGGCCTTCCTAATTGAACAGGTTGCGTTTTGGGGGTTCCTTGAGAGGGGGGGTGTAGGGTTTAGAGTTGAGGTTTTCACTACTGTTGATGGTCAAAACCCTGCATTACCCATAATAAGGAGTATACCATAACTCCCATAGTTTCGGGTCCAAAAGGTGATGCAGGATTTTGACCATCAACCCCATAGAGCCCTTTTCGAGCTCCTGGTAGTGCATCTCGCACCATCTCATTCTGTAAACTTGCGCCCTGGCAACCGAAGGGAATGTACTATATACCCGAAGGCAACGGCCTCAAGTGCCTACAAGGCCTCAGCCCTAAAGGAATAAGCCCTAAACCCTAGACCTCAGACCCTAAACCCTAAACCCTAGACCTCAGACCCTGAACCCTAGACTCTAAACCCTAAACCCTAGGCCCTGAACTCTAAAAGTACAAAGAACCACTTGGAGGGTCGGGGGACTTAGTAACTGGTTATTTTAGGGACTTATAAGTACCATAACCCCAATTAGGGTCCCTTCTAAGGTACTTATAAGTCTACTTACTACCTACTTACTACGTCCCTCGACCCTCCAAGCAGAGCCTTTGAGCAGCAGATCTGAGGCCCGGCACGGCCACGTGCTCGAGGAGCCCGGCGGTTAGAATCTACTTGGAGGTTCATATTCAAGGGTTTAGGGGTCCTTTAAGGGTTCTATAGGGTTTAGGGAGTAGGGTAGTTATAAGTCGGGTTATAAGTCCCTTAAAATGGGTTATAGTTACGGTTACCCTAATTATACCCCTACTTGTAACTACCCATAAACCTCCAAGTAGAGTGCAGGGTTTGCGGGCTCCAATGTTGCTAGAGTTTTCGGGCTTAGGGGTTAGTTTAGGGTTCAAGTGTTGGGGCGTTGTCAGGGTTTCGGATTCAGGGTTTAGGGGTTTTGATGCTTTGATCGTGTAAGCGATCACGATGTTGTGAGGACATTGATGACGATAATGATGATAATGATGATGAGGAGGAAGGATGAGGATGATGAGGATGATGATGGTGTTCAGGCCTTTTCAAGACGACATATCTCCTCTTCATCTCGAGGTTTCAGTTCGGCTCTCTCATACGGTCAGGACTGGTTGCAGAGTGTTGCCAAGCGGGAGCATCCCATTCAGCACAGTAAGGCCAGCTCATCCTCTGTGACGAAAGTCCTGATGACGATGCTCATGGTGGTCAGGACGATGACCCAGATCATGACGGCGATGACGACGATGAGATGTCAATGATGCATATCCATGGTGTTGCTGCTATTGTTTTTGTTGATGATGATGAGACGGTCATGATAATGATAATCATTATCACAGGCATGTTTCGATGATGATGATGATGATGATGATGATGAGGCTATTTCTCACGATGGCATTTGGGTTTCCGATCCCGTTTTCAATGTCTACACCAAGTTTGATGATGGAGAATGAGATAGCGAATGCTGGCGATGATGATGGTGGTGATGATGATCATGACGACGGGGACTGAGGTGATGATGAGAGGGCCGAAAGAATAAGAAACGGATCATTATCGTTCGTGCGATTGTTGTAGTTACTTTCCTGTAGATCTTACGAAAGTCTCAGAGGGCTGTTGTGTAGTCTTCCCTGGTTTGGTTGCTGTGGTCTACACCGCGTTAAATGAAGTGGATCGACGGTTTGGGTCCTGGTGGTACCAACTTTCCTCCGCAAGCATAGATGATCCATAGGTGACCCTTTTCAAATTAAGGCTTCCGTATTGCAAGTGCCCAGCCCTGAATCCTGAGCTGCCCAAGCTGACTTCCACCCCCCGTTGCACCAACGCCTAAACTGGCGTTGGCGGCGGCCACAAACTTAAGAAAAGGCCTAAGAGTTACTCGTGCCAATACTGTTTTGTCTTTCAAAAAGTTAAGGCCCCTGTGTCAGGCCTCAAACCCTGAAGCCGAAATCCTGAGTCTCCGACTCTAACCAAGAGAGCCTCGCGGAGGACGCCGCGAAGGTTGCAGGGCTGAGGGTGGAGTCATCGAAGGTGGAGTCAGCCGTGGACAAGGTGCCCTGGAGAGGTAAAATAGGGTTTAGGTTGGGTACGGCCCCCACTCAGTAATAGTTGAATCATATTCATAATATAGATATATTAGGACCTTAATAGTCGCCCTATTATAGACTCTTACTGTAAGGGGGCAGTACCTAGGGTTTAGGGTTCAGGGTGGGCTTCTACAGTGAGATCCCTTCGCGTTTAGGCCCTGCAGGGTTGAGGCTTCTGTAGGTTTTCTGGGCCCTCACGATTTTTCAACTATTCGGGGGCTGCTGGGAAACTTAGTTGAGGGCCTTCGGGGTAATGGGTTTTTTTGAATTTTTGGGTTGGAGACAAGTTGTTGAAGGTGTTGGATTTTCAGGGTTTCAGCCCTTGATCAGCTTTGTCATTGGGCGTTCTGCAGTCTCTTACTTTCCCTTTACCTGTCTGCAATGGATTTTCGGATCTTGTTCCATGCACACGCGAACCCTAAACCCTAAATGTTAACGTTCAAAGACGGGGTTGAGGCCAGGACCGTCTGGGATGATTTCGGAGCCTTCGTAATTGGAACAGGGCTTTGGGGTGTATCGTAGTACAATGATATTGACGAGCCCCAGCAGAATAACGTTGGAAATTACGGCTCCTTCATTTCAGGCCGCTTACGACCTACTAACTCGGGTTTGGGTTTAGAGTTGTTTCAGTGTCTGCAAACAGTCGTTTTGAAAGGATCTTTAGAATGAACTCCTACTCTAGGAAGTACCTCAAGTGAGCTCGCCTTGCACAGCGTCTGGTTCTAGGGCGTATGTCGAACCTTGTCTTTAGACGTCTTCGGCGGTTTCAGGGCCCTCTGAATTGTGGGTTTTCGTTTTCCACAGCCTCTTTTTGCACTAAACCCTAAACCATCCTAAGCCTAAACCGTTAACCGTTATTGCCGTATGCTCCAGAACTGGAATCCGACTCGGAGCAAGTGTTTGCCAGCGGTGCAGGTTTTGTGTTTTTTGAGTGGGACGTTCGTATACCACCCTTATTTTAAATGCCGATAAAGCTGAACAGCACCCTTAAGGAACCCATATGAAATCCTGAGCTGCGCAGAAGAGCATACTTTTGAAGCTTAAACCATTTAGGAGCCACCGGAGCCCTTTGAGAAGCCCATTACACCATTAAAGGAACACTTTAAAGAAGGTACCCTCAACTTGTAATCCATTCCAAGAAGGCTTTTATACCAACTCCGTCTGAAGGAACTCCTTACACAAGGCACCCTTGACCTATGATCCGGCAACCCTTGAGAAATCCTGTGTGTCAAACCTGCTGATCCTCTACTCCCTTTTCGGGGGGCTTGGAAAGAGTTCGTCTTAAACTGCCGACATCTATTTCGTGAGATCGTTGAACCCCTAAACCCTAAACCCTAAGCCCAAAAACCACTGAACCTGTCTCATGATTTCTAGATTCTAGACCGCCCTAGAGACTTGCAAAGCTGATTTGAGGCGGACAGGAAGGCAAAGCAGGCCCTGCAAAACCGTGTAGGGGGAGAGGGGTCAGAGTTTGGAGCGCTTAAGATTTTCTATTGAGGTTCGAGAAGTTGGGAGTTTCAACCGTAGGCTTGTTCAAAGTGTTCTGCCACTCTGCGTGTCGTTTCAAGGTTGAGGGTACCAGGGTTGACGCTTTTGGAAGCAAGGACTCTTGGAGTGTATGGTTTACGGTTCAGGCTTCTTAGGCGTGTCTTTACTAAATGTCACTAAATTATAGTACAATGGACCCCCAAACCCTTTTCTAATTATTTCGGCCCCTATAGCAGCAGGTTTTTTACGGTTCCGGGTTCTTAGGAGTGTGGGTTAAGGTGTGGGATGGAGGGTCAAGGTATTGGAAACGCCGTCACAAATTTGAGAGTTTCCGAAAATAGAGGACCTAATGTAGTACCCTAAATAGTAGGATCCTGATTATAAGGACCCCATCTAAGGTACCCCTAATTTTCGGAAACTACGATTTGTGTTCGGGACAGGTTCTGCCATCGTCAAGCTTGCAAGCACCACGGATTCTAATCTCACACCAGCCCTGGACCCTAAACCTTAAAACCCTGAGTCGTGATGGTCGGGCAGTGATGGGAACTGAAGGTAGTGAACTGGCCTGCCCAAATGGGCTCTCTATGCTGTACTGCAGTATGGAAAAAGGTGTTCAAAAAAAAAAACCTTAAAACCCTACAGTAAACCCTAAAGCCCGAAAGCCTCAGCAACAAGCTGCAAGCCTCTTTTCTCCGAAGTCACATATCTCGCACGCTGAACCCCCTGAGTCCACAAGCGATTTGGGTGGTTGTCAAAATTATGGCCCCTTTTTGGAAACCATAAACATTAGGTGCCGTATTAAATTAGGGACCCAAAAAGGGACCCTAATTTTGACAACCACTCATTTGTGTTGTCGCAGTTCCGCGGTTCCTGAATTTCGGGGCATGGTACTGAGACTTCCTACATCCTTAAATCTATAGCCCTTACCTTTATCTGGCACTCATGCATGATGCCGTCTGTCCAGGATTCAGCTGCTTGGATCATCTTGTAAGCTGCCGGTCGTAAGAGAATGCCAAAACTGTCAGCTTCTAAGATTCATCTGGAAAGGAATCCGCGCTTTTGGCTTTGGTTCAAATTTATGATTTAGGGTTTATAGGACTTACTGTAGGGTTTGGGCTTACAGTCTAGGGTTTAGGGTGTAGGGGTTAGGGATTGGTCCGATGCCTCAATAGCAGCCGGGGCATGGGCTACCATGATTATCACGGAGACCACACAGGGTATATGCTTAGAGGCTCGAGATACTTTAACACCTCCGTACAACTGTTCTAACCAGCTGAGAAGTGTTTTCGAGTATAGCTACCTATGCTATACTTGGCTGTTTGCTTGCATTCGCTTACGGTCCCTATGATGTTGTAAATGCCGTGAACCTCCCATACAGACCATGGAAGGGTTTCCTTCCTCACTTCCCTCAGTACTAGTCTTAAGCTGTAACAGCCCTCGAGCCGAATTCCTTCAACCCCTGCACCTACCCAGAGAGCCCAATACCCCTTAATTAAGGAATATGGCTCTTAAATTATATAGGGCTTCATATTATGATTTAAGCTATATTTCTTAATTAAGGGGTATTGGGCTCTCTGGGTACCTGGAAGGAAACCTTAAAGGAGCCAATGCGCCTCACGCTTTGCACAACCCTCGACGGAACCCTAGCGGGAACCCCGAAGGAACCCTGATCTTACCTTTGGTTAGTAGGGAATGGAGGAATGGGGTACAAGTGTAACTACTATTACTACAATTCTTCCATTCCCTACTAACCAAAGGTAAGTCAAAAGGACTTACTTTACGGGGTGTGGCAGGTGGAAGCGCTTTCGGCGGAAACTGCCCGGGCAGCAAAACAGGCAGCTGAGCAGGCCGGCCGGGCGGTTTGTCGTTTTGGGGTTATGGTTTCAAGGGTTTGGGTTTTTGGTCTTGGGCTTAGTCTGGGTTTGTGAAGGTTAAGGAATTGGGGTTTAGGTTTAGGGTTCGGGGTGACTTCAGTGCTCCTTGTGAAGATTTCCATATGTATTTCCTTGACAAGGAAAGGTTTTTGAGGGTTCGGGTAATACTGACAGTGCTACCATTAATACCCTCAGTCCCATTAATAGCATTGCATCCGACGAACCATGATAAGCGGAACAGCAGTGATTTATACTTATGAGCATACGCGTGTTGCAACCAAAAAAGACGCGGGAGGAGTGTTGTTTGCGAAGTTGAAAACTGCTATTGCAGGTATCGCTGGTTTGCAATCACCCATTGTGCTGGATGGTCACTGGCTGTGAGGTACTTATGGCTTTCAAACGGGTTAGCTTTTTTTTGACATTGCCTCCTACCAGATGTGTCTTCGTTTGCTTGGCCTTAATGCCACTTGTAGTACCCATGCTATCTCTGCTAGTGACATTGAATGGCTAGTGGCACTTTTTGTGAAACTTTTAGTGCCGGGTCCGGCTGGGTGATAGTAGTATTACTGTGATCCATGGTTGTGGCACAGGTGTTGACTGAGTTCTTGGTGTTTGGATTTCTGCTAGTTTGCATTTTGTGCTCCTTCTTGCTACCATTCTGTACGAACCGATTCGATTGTTGCTATTGCCGCTCTTTCGCCGCCTTCTCCGCCCCAAAGATGAAAGGTGCAGGAAGACGAGGCTTCGGCACTGGCATCGAACCAGATTGCCGCCACGGAGGCGAGTGTGTCTACAGCCTCGGGTTTTGGGTTTAGGGTGTTAACCTGGTCTCCTCTGCCATTGCCGCAAGGCGGCTTGTTCAGAGGTGCTTTCCACAACCCCACATAAAACCTGCAAGCGGTTGTCAACAACTGAACCCAACAACCCTAAACCCTAAATTTCGCCGTCCGTTATCTCTTCTTGTTTCCCCGACCCGATCTGCTTTCAGTATTGCCATAAATGAATGAAGTTCTATCGGAGTTGCCTATACCGGTCCACAAGGCTCTAAAAGGGTTACGAAGACGGTGCAGACTGAGTTTATTCCGTTTACTTGACGAGTGCATATTGGGTTATGCTTATGGAGACACTAGTGCCAAACCCGAAATCAAAGCCTTGCTGGGGATCCCCAAAACAGACCGTTGAATTGGCTGGGACCGCGGAAGAGCCCTTTATCCGCACCCTCAACACCCGACATTCGAAGCTTCCCAGTCTTCTGAGAGGAGCAGATTGCCTCTTTGGCAGGGCAAGAGCGGGACGCTGCCACCGGGCTCAAACATGGGGGTTCTCTTGAAATTGGTTTTGATGGGGTTTTCGGGCTTTCGTTTCTAGGGATTGGGATCCTACTACTTAGGGTTTCTTTTTGGATCCCACTGAAAAGACTCGATGGAGCCAGAACAAGCCATAAGGGCATGCAGTGTGTTTCAGATTTAGCATTGAGGTTTGGGGGCCGTGAGGATTCAGAACGTAAAACCCTAAGCCAAGAACCCAGAAGAGCTATAGCAGCTATGAAGCCAAATCCCTAAAACTTTACACGCCCACATATCCTGAACCTTATGCTCTGAAATCATAAACCCTAAGCACAAGTGCACCCGTGCCCTTGTGGAGTCTTGCAATTTGGAAGCTCATGACCAAGTCTTTTTCATGCGGTGCTTTGCAAGGGGCTTGAGGATTTCGGGCCTTTTTGTTTAAGGTTGAGGGTCTACCTACAGCTGTTCGAGTTGAGAGGTGGCATTCCAGCGTTCCCGAATGAAGTGGGTTTTCTGTGAAGGCAGCAAAAATGCTAGGGGCACCCAGAGTCCCTAACGTTCCGAGACAAACGCTCCAAGCCTAAGCCGTTTCTACATCAGCCCTGAGCCCTTAAACCCTAAACCCGAAACCCTAAACTCAACAACCTCTCACTCCGGAAAACCTCAAACCCCGGAACCCTGATGCCATGATTGATAGGTGTTTTCAGCATAACTGTGTGGGTGGTTGTCGAAAGTATGGTCCATATCTTTGGGTACCCTAAATATTAGGTGCCGTATCACAATAGGGACCCGAACATGGACCATAATTTTGACAACCGCCCATATGATTGTGAGTATTTTTGTTACCATGAATATTTTTGTTCTCATGCCTCGTTAAGACCTCAAGTTCCACCCAGAGCCCACCCAGGTCCAGACCGCCGGGGCAATCAGCCACAGGCACGACGACGCACTGTCGAAGGTGGCGCAAGTGGAGGACAACGGGAACCGTAAGGATTGTGTAGGACCGGGCTCATTTTGTAAAGCCCTTGATTCGGTAAATATAACCGAAACTCCATGGGTTAATCCACCGCCAACCCGAATGTCTACATACCGTATGGGGCAGCGGGATAGTGCTGTGGTTCGTAGCTGCTAGCATCATCATGCATGCTGCTGCACCCTTGGCTATCCCTCCTGCCCCGAAGTTACAAGGACCCCAACCCGATACCTCAACCCGAAACCCTCAAGCATAAGCCCTAAACTCTCGACCTTAAGCCCCTGAGCCTCGACCTTTTCGTCATCTTCATGTATTCTAGCTCCTGCTTGGAGGTTAATGGGTAGTTATACGTACGGTTTATACGTAGGAAAACTATAGTTCCATATTCGGTGACTTAGAAAACCACTTACAACTACCCATGAACTTCATGGTTAAGCCCTTAAAGATACATTATTATTGGAGCCTCTTGGATCCCTAAACTTTATAAGCCCCACCTACAGCTGCACATGAACCTCCAAGGGGACTTCCAAAGTCGGGTTTTGAGGGGCATGTCAAGGCCTTAAGCCCCAGGGTTCCTTTGAGGGTTAGGGTTTAGGGTTTAGGGCTTTTAGCCTTTTGCCGTACCTGTCAAAGATACCTTTCAGCGTTCCTTGAAGGGTTCTAAAGGGCGTAAATCTCGGGACCCGAATAATACTCTCAGGGTTCCTCGTTAAAGCAATACTAGAATACGATTGGCTCTATTCCGACCATGTGGGCCTCTGTCTTGCCGGGTTGTCTAGGGTTTTACAAAGGTTTTATAGGATCCATGTGCCCATATTTACTTTCGTAAACCTTAGGCCCCACTGCCGGAGTTGTTTGGAGGTTTGATGGCTTTGGGGCTTTCGGGCTTCTTGGGGTTCATGAGGGACTGGTGTTTGTTGGTTGAGGGTTTTGGCAGATTTTGGCATTTGAAGGTGTTCGGTTCACGATTTTTCGCCGTATGTCAGGATTTTCAGAGGTTCAGGGTCGCTTGTCGCTCGCCAGTATTGTTTCCAGTTCTGACCTCGACATGTCGGCACCAGGAAGTGCCGATTCGAAAACACAAGCGACTCTGAAACGCCTGCGCGGTAGCTTGTTGGATTCAGCAAGCCACAAAATACAGTTATCTCAAGCCGAACAGGCTCATGTTTCTCGGAGTCCAGTGCCACCATGGAGACACCGAACTCTAAACCCGAAGCCCTATACCACCATATACCACCTATATCCTAAGGCCTATACTGTGAACCTCAAACCCTAAGCAGTACATGAGAATGACAGAAGGAGACGATCAGGTCGCTGCAGGAGGCAGAGATCTTCAAGGGTCTTTCAGGGCTGACGTCCCGAAGAGACGGGTTCAGGGTTTAGGGTTGAGCAGTTGAGGGTTTAGGGTTTAGGGTTGAGCGGTTGAATTGGGGTCATTTCTGAAGTAAGCAAAAACGTCACTTCATAGTCTGTGTAAGCTTGTGCTGCGAGCACTAGCGGTGGCTAGTTGAGCCTTACCGTAGTTGAGCCTTACCGGTCGTTCTTCGTTTATCGTTGATCGCCTGCAGGTTCCTCTGAAGCCCTTTAGCCCCTCAACCCTTGGACTTTCAAACTATTAAGCTCTCTTTGCCTTGCTTCGAGGCTCGTGGGTAATCATGATTGGGGGTATAGGTCCCCTAACATAGATTATAACTAAAGTGTTCCTGCTTAGAACCCCACTTATAACTACCCATGAACCTCCAAGTACGCAGACATGACTTCCGGTCCCTGTCCCGTCCCCTTCCGACGATCAGGCGGCGGACAGCGCCGGGAAAGTGACAGTGCAGGCCGCGGTTTAGGGTTTAGACTTTGGCGAGCTTCTAGACAGAACTGCTGCTGATGAGGTTGTTGTCGGCAGCTGTGGAACAGGTCTTCCTTCACGCTGAATGTTCGACTGAAGCATGTGTGTGGTTTGCGGTGTGTGTGTGTGTATATATATGTCTGCGAGTGTGAGGGCGGGCACTTAACTTCATCGGAGGCTCTTTGGGCGTCTTAGCAGATTGCCGACGCTCTTTGGCCATGGTTTTGGCAAGCCCCGCCTGGAGAGTGATTTTTTTTTTCCGCGGCCTCCCCGAATCCGTACTTCCCGTTTGCCTTGGCACACGGCCGCCCTGCGCATGCTGCTGTTCCTTGCTCTGCTGGGCTGTAATGAGAATTCCTGCTGATGTTGACATCGGGGTTGTTGGTTGTTGCCTTGCCTTTGGTTAGTAGGGAAGGAGGAATGGGGCACAATTACAACTAAACTTACTACCATTCTTCCATTCCCTACTAACCAAAGGTAAGTTGCTGGGATATCCACGTAACGGCAACGAATGTTGCATGAAGAAAGCGGCCGTGCTGGTGCAGATAATGCTTTCGGCATTGGGGGGAGGGCACTCCGAAGCCAGATGTCTTCAGTTGAGGAAAGTGGGCAAGCTGATGCTGATGATGTTGTCTGGCTTCCTTCGCAGCCCACATACGGCACAAAAGCGCGCTCAAACTGATGCCGATGATGTTGCTTGGTTTCTTTCACAGCAATCCACGATGCAGAAGCGCAGCCCACTGATGCCCATGATGTTGTCCGGCCGCGCGTGCAGCGCCCCTGCGACAGAGAAATATCGCAGGACTGATGCCGATGATGTTGGTTTGTTGGCTGGAGAAGTGCTGATGCAGTTGCTGTCATGGTCTGCAATCGCGCATGTTAGGCCACTCGGGCTGGGAGAGAGAAAACAATCGCGATGATGCTTGCAATGTTGCCCTGCAATGCTTGCAAGACAAGGTAATGCTGCGCGAAATTTCAGTTTCGTAAGCAGCAGCACATACGCGCAGACAGACAGACAGGCAGACAGCCAGCCAGCCAGTCAGCCAGTCAGCCAGACAGACCCACACAAACCACATGCATCCATGGCAGAACAAGACCATGCATCCGCATACATCCCATAGTACAACGGTACTTAGTATTGACGTGCTGCTAGATTTTCCGCATTGGCAGCAGTAGAGGTCTATGACACTTTCAGCCCTACAGCCAAATTCAAATCCTTAAAACACATCAAAGGTTTAGGTTTTAGGGTTTCGGGCTTGAGGTTTAGGTTTTCGGGATCAAGCCTTGAACGCCCAAACCTTAACTCCTACACCCTGAAAGCTTGTGCAGTTGGGTGCAGGCACATGATGGCACCAAGGCTGCATTGCAGCGTGCCGCGCTGCAGGCGCCCAAGCAGTTTAGGGTCTATAGGCTCTGTCCTGAACCCAAAACGAAGTTGGGCTGTTGGGGGTCTGGGGCAATTAGGATTTAAGACCCTGCGTCCTTGACGAAGATTTGATTGTCTTGTCGAGGGTGCAGCAATGTCGCGCAAAAACTCTCATTCGAGCAACTACCTTCGATTCTTTTTGTGACTGATGAAACAGTCTTCTTCGTAGCAGAAATCCTGTCAAAGGCTTCGACGTCTGAATCGTGAACAGTTTGTAGCTGGAGGTCTTCCTAGTTCCAGTCGCAGTCTGAGTCTGTGTTTGTGCATGCAGTTGTTGTTTGTATCACTGCGTCTAGTACTTCGGTGAGGAATCTTAAGTGTTTGATTCTGCTGAGTTCTGTTCATGATTCTGGTAAGTATCAGTTTTCAACAGTAACAAACCATAAACCCTAAACCCTTCGGTTGGACTATCAATGTCCTCGTGGATGCGTAGTGGCAGTGGCACCTGCTGGCACACGGTGCCTCTCGGAGACTCTGGGCTATGTGGCACTGCCTCCTCTTCCTGTTGGGCAGTCGTATTGGCAGATCATCCAGAATAGCCAGGGCCTGAAGCAGTGGTTGGTGTGGGGAGGCAGAGACAGTGAACCGCCATGATGGCCAGCCAGTTGGGACCCCGACAGGGCAGACGGGCCACTGTTCTTGTTGGCGCTAGGTCTTCTGGGCCCGAGCATTGCTACGCTTGTTGTTCTTGCTGCTGTTCCAGCATATTCTTTAAACCCTGAACCCTCAACTGCTAGTGTGGATTCTATCTGCTCGGAGTGGATACGACATGCAGACGGAAAAAGGCATTCAAACACCCTAAACCTTAAACCCTAAACCATAAAACTCGAAATCCTAAATTTCTGAAGCTCCAAGCCAGAATCCTAATCCCCGACACAGGCACCGCGAGCCCAAAAGCTCTGAACCCTAAAGCCGAAACAAATCTTTACACCAGGAAATCCTATGCCCCCAAACCTGTAGAGATTTGAGTTTAGAGATTTAGGGTCCAGGGTTTAGCGTGTAGGGTTCTGCACCCCGAACTCTGAATCCTCTTGAAGCACAAAATCAGCGGTCGTGCACCCCCGTCACATACCTAAGCGACGCAGAATGCAGCCGCCCCTTTCCTTTTCTTTTGGGGCCTTTGCTTCGGGGTTCTAGCGGTTTGGCACTTGAGGGGTTCACAAAGCCTTTTCAATTTTAATGTTTGATAGCTTTACCGCTGCAGACTTGAACTTTCCGTTGGTAACCTCCTCGCAGACACGACATCCTGGAGCGCCGATTTATCGGAAGACTCAAGTTACTCTAAACCCGGAACCCTCAACCATTCGGGTTAGGGTTTAGGGTTAGAATACGATCACCTGCAGGCGGACGTGGCTGGAAGTGCGGGCCAGGCGCGGGTAACGTCGTGCTCTTTAGTGTTCTTCGGAACTTTGTTTGGTTTTTGTGTTTAACCTTCAAGGGGCCATTTTCAACAATGCCTTTATCATGGTTCTAAGGGCGCTTAAGAGATAAGGCCAACAGCATCAGACGTCCGTAGATATTCGAGGGTGCATTGTGTTCATCCCTGTAAACGGCATTAGAGAGGGAACGTGGTTGACCCCGATGGTATGACTCGCTTCTTGAAGGGCTTGTGGACCAAAGTTTACTTAGAGGCTCTTACCTAGTTCTGGTTTGGATCTGTTTTATAGAAAAGTAGGTATCCCAAAAAAGGGGTAGGGTATGAGCCTCTAAGTGAAATCTAAGGTTGAGGCCTCAGCGGGTCTCGGAGTTTAGGGTTGACTTCACCTATTCAGTCGGCATGGCAGGTCTACTTAGCGTCCCTGATCACTCTAGGGTTTAGGGTTTAGGTTATGGGCCCTACTCACAAAGTCACAGGAGCGTTCGAGCGCGCCAGAATACCGAAAATCCTGAACTCTATCAGCCCTGAACCCCGAACTCCAGACCCAAAGCCCTGTTGAACCTGTAGCCCTTAGTTTGGGCTTGGGTACAGATGTCAAGGCCCGTCCTGTTATAAGCGTAAAACTCCCCCAGGTGTGACCCTGATCCCACCAAGGGCTGGCATACAAATGTTGAAGCCCTTCGTGAATATCGGTCAGCGATTAGATGAAGGCAAGATCCCTGATAGATGCCCGAGAGCAAAACATAGCCTAAACCCCAAACCACACCAAACCCGAGACCCTAACCCCTAAAACCCGAAACGTCTAAAACCCTTTACCCTAATCGCCTAAACCCCTAGCTCCAAACCCTACAAACCCTAAACTCTCGTTCAGAGTAGACATGTTAAGCCTTGAGAAGTCAGAAGCTCCAACATCCCGTAATTAAGGAATATCCCTTAAATCATACTAGGGATCCTACTGTAATGTAAGGTATATTCCTTAATTCAGGGATATTGGAGTCTCTGGGAAGGCCTTCTCTGGAGTGCGGGTTCTGCAGGCGCGCTGCGAGGGTTTAGGGTTCAAGGGCTTCGGGTTTGAAGGGTTTAGGGTTGAGGGTCTTCAGGGCCGTTTTATGTGGTCTCATAGGCCAGGGTTACCGGGTTCGTGGTATTTTTTGAAAGTCCTTGCACGTTTTGTTTGTGGTTGTAAGGGCTTTATGTTCTGCAGGGTGTCAGATGGGGCGTTTGAAGTGTTCATAGCTATGTAGGGCTTGAGGCTTAGGGTTTGGACGAGGGGCTTGGGTTTACGCTCTTAGGGCTTGGGTGTTTGGATCATAGGGTATAGGATGTGACTGTATTCATGATTTCCTAGGTGGAAGTTCTTGTTCCAAACGACTAGCAAGAGAACGGGCATCCGGTTCATTGCGGGCTGCGAAGTACCCTATCCTTCACAAAACCTCAATAAAATCTGAATAAAGCCATCCCACCCTAAACCCTAAGCCCTAAACCAGTGAAACACGTTTCCAGGCCTCGGAGAACGTATTCAACCGCAGACGTCAGCTAGGTCCCCGGGGGATGATGATCCCAAACTGGAGACTGCATTCCCTAGCCCCGAACAACAGGCATACACTAGACTTTAGACCGATGGTTCAGTAAATGTTTACATCATTCAGGGCTTTCCTTTTCTCCAGTGCCAGAAGAAGACTGTTGCCGTCGCTGCCGATAGCGAGATTCTCGGCTTTCGTGACCTCAAGCTCCAGAAGAAGATCGTTAAGATCGGAGGTGATGATTGTGCAGCTTGATAGAAAGGAGGGTGGTTGACCTGGAAGGAGCAGAGTTTATGCGGTACCTTCCATCTGCGCACACAAGGGCCAAAGGCCCGATGAACGATGTCTCCTCTGGGGTTGACTTTGTCATGCACACAGTTGGAAGAAGGATTCAAAAGGACAGATCGAGCATCAGCCGCGATCGATTTGGACTCAGCTTCAGATGCATCCGAAGATGAGGACCAAAAGCCGGCAAAGCTCTATGCTGTACGCGGATCCCTGGGGTGTAGGGTTTAGGGTTTAGGGTTGCTAAGGACCCTAACTTGGAGGTTATGGGTAGTTCTAAGTGGGGTTATCAGTCCCTTAATGTGGCTTATAACTGTAGTATATAAGTATAGTTATCCTACTTATAACCCTCTAACTACCCATGGACCTTGAAGTAGGCCTCCTGCTCATATGCCGGAATCGATATGTCACTCCCTTGTTTCAGCAGGTTGCGCTTGTACCAGACAGACTTGGCAAGCCCAATATAAGGGCTTAGATAATTACTTATCCTGTTTGGGGGGTTCCTTTTTCTTAGTGTTGTATAATGGGCGCCAAAACCCTGTTCCAATCATTAAGGCCCCTACATCAGAACCCACGAAATCCCAAAGCCCGAGCCCAACATGACAGGCAACTTAATACATGTTGAAATTTCAACCCGAAAATGCTACACTGCTAGACTCCAGCATCCTTGACCCAGAAATCCTCTGAAGTCTAGAATCCGAGCCCTAAACGTCGAATCCCGAAAATCCTGCCTACATCCCTAGACTTCAAACTCTCAGAACCTTTAGTTTTAAACTCCTAACCCCCTTGATGAAGCTCGTGAGCTCTGAGTCATTCGTGCCCGCATGCCTAAGTTCTTGTTCGCAGAGAGAGTATGATGTACTGGTTTCGCGGCTGGGTTATACCGCTATGATGGTAACTTTAAGTGGGCTCCTAAGCAGCCGTTCAAGACCTTTCAGCAGGTTAAAGCGTCCCGATACACCGAAGCCTCAATTCCTCAGTTGTACATCCCTTAACCTTAACTAACAGAGCCCATACTCATAGCAACTATGGTGATGAGAGCCCCATACAAACGACAATCATAATGACAAACGGCGCTGACGACCTCGAATCAGTATTCGAAGTCCCCCTGTGCAGGGCATTGACCACTTGCAGACGAAAGCAGCCTCCCACTTGAATGCCGGGACCACAGGTCATTGTCGCTGTCGTTATCATTGTCAGTGTCCTTGTCATGGTCACATTGTCATTGTTGCTAGTCGTTGCATATTCTTGTCCTTGTTTCTGTCATTATAACCATCACGGTCATTATCATGACCCTGATGATTCTCATCCCCACCCTCATTCTTCTTTTCTATCTCATTACCATTGGCATTATCATCATTACCGTTATCATTGTCATCATCATCATCACCATCATCATCACCTTCATCATCACCATCGTCATCATCATCATCATCATCATCCTCAACTCGCCATCCTCTTCATCGCCATCAGAGGCACTAGCAAAGTTGTGCAGATACCTAGTATCAGTATGTCTTGTCCCGGGTCTGAATTTCATGATGTCGTTTTCATCATTTTCCGATTAGTTCTTTTCTTTTGCTCTTTCAGTTTGCTTTTCGGGGAGGGAGCCTTCGGCTTTAGTGAGGCCGTTCAAGTGCAGGTCGTCTTTAAGGGTTCGGTGAGGGCTTGTATCGGATCATGGAGGACTTCTCTTATGAGTTTTGGGTACTAGAATCCGTGAGTTGATTTTCTGTCGCTCTCAGCTTAAATTTGGGCTAATCAGGGGGTCTCCCGCTACCGCAGGGACGGTCGTTCTCGGCTTCCTAGGGACTATCCCACTACCTATAGGATAGTCGTTCTCGGCTTCTTGCGATCCTTGAGCCCAATCTTTGTCATGAGGACACCGCATAAAATGATCCCCATGTTTTAGAATGCCATGGATACAAACCCCACACCAAGGGTTGTACTGTCAGAGGTCCTTTCGGTATAAATAGATCAGTCAAGGTACCTTCCTTATGTCAAGAGGTTCGCAGAAACGGGCTAGTGTACAAGCCCGGCTATAACCCCAACAAGTGCCTCCCTGTATCACCTTTGCAACAAAAACTCATACAACCATGAATTGTCTATCTTCTTCAGCAGAACAACCCGACTCTAAGCCTAACTCGAGCACCCTAAACCCCTAAACGCTAGAAGTCACTCTGGGAAAAGGAACTCAAAAGACAACTCAACACTACGCTAAAACACTTGGCCTTTGAGCCTTCACACGGCCCGAGGAGGTGTCCCATCAGCTCGAGGTGGAGCAGGACGGGCCATAGGTTTGAGTTGGGTCTTGCGACGGAAGAGTTACTTTTATTTACGATAGATTCTGTTATGACAACTAACTTGGTTTATAGTCGTAGTAACAACGAGCTGCTTACGCTATGGGTCCTGAGAATATCACACTCGCGAATGTCATCGAAGCCACGACTGATATCTTTCTTCTTTGACAATCCCCGCAGCATGTGCACATTAGGGCAGTCGGCAATAAGCTCCCTGCAGATGCGTGGGAGCAGATCGTGGCCCACTCGGATCTTCGAGAACAAAGCACAGGTGTACCATTTGTAGTTCCGTGCCTGTGCTTTTGGATAACCCCATCTTGTCATCTTGAGTCTGGAGGACATCAAGTCTTTTCTTGATGTCGGGGAGACTTGCTTGGTGGACGCGCGCTACCGAGCGGCGAAGTTCCTCAGGAATCAAACTCGCCGTACTTCGACCAGATCAGCTGGCCGCAGTTCTTGGATATGTTCCATTCGTCCATGAACGATGCGCCCATGCCGCACCTCATGCATTCTCAAAAGGGAGGCAGTGGTGATCGCCGGCCATAAAACCGTGTATGTTCGTCTTGCCAGCGAGCATCAATTCGAGCGCATTCGGCGGTTTGAAGATGGTGGCATCACGGAAACGTGGCTTATTTCGAAGAACAAATCCTTCTACAGGGCAGACGGGGCATCGACGCCTCCACGCAGTTCAGGTAACAATCCGGCCATGGCCGCCAGACCTTTAATCAGGTCTCCTCCGAACAAGATGGCAAGGACGCAGGAGGAGGACGCCGACAAGGCTGAGGCGGGCCGCAGTCTCCATGCAGAGTCGTGACTGTTCTTGGACTTGCTTGGCCATTTCTGAGTGGGGTCATTAGAGGTTTGAATGCGTCTGTTCTAGCGATCCTACTCCTGTAACCCAGGCTAAACAGCTTGCAATCTGTACAAACGCTGATGTTTGGCCGCACACGCGAATTTGCTGCACTATGAACATAACGGCATGTCATTATGACTGCTTGAGCTTGTGGGTTTCGAGGACTTGGGAAGCTCATTGTACATTGATCGCAATGGCCGACCTCGAGGTGTTCAGCACCCATCTCAAGACATGCTATTGTGGCGGGCGTTTCGCCGCAGCACACACCGTATATGCGGTAGTGTACAGCTTCCAAGGTATTTAGAGTGTTCACGTCCAGACGATGCGGTGCACAAGTTATGCTTGTTGCAAAAGCTTCGGGCCTGACTTCGTCTGGGAGGATTCGGCCAGGTACAATACTGTTAACTCCGACACCATGGGCCGGATCCTCTGCGTCAACCACAAATGCGGATTTGCTACGGACTACTTGCACTACCACTCTTTCCTTGAGTTCCGCGCCTTCGTAGCCACCAGAGCCGTCAAAGATGTGTACTAGTACCAAGAAGTCTTCGGGATGTCGCATCCTGACAAATCCAGCCAGTTCCGAGTCAATCATGTCGCCGGGATTATGTACTGGATAGCCGTACATGAGTTGGAAGCCTGCGGCAACGAACGAGACATCATCATTGGCAACGAGATCGCCGAGTCCAGTCTCCGCGCCTATGTGCACCATCTTCAGCGCAATTGCTTCCATCATCCCTGCCCGTCTACGGTGCATGAGATCGTAGCTGATGGGCATGCTGAGGTCCACGTGAAGTGCGACAACGCGCTCCGCCACTCGGGCAAGCCCGAAGCAGATAAACGAGTCAAGCCATACGGGCACGGCTGGTTTATGTTGGTGCATCCGAAGAATCTTCGGATCCTCTGGGCGCGGGCGATGGAGGCACTCGAGGGGAATGTTATCCTGGAGACATGTTTTGAACACTCGTTTCTCTTTCAGCTCCTAGACCCGCGTACGTGCAGACATGGCTCCTTATCGTTGCAAGCACCTTCTGTTCGTGGTCAGTGATGGCTATGAGCATTACTTTCGTCTCGACGAACGGCGCGTTTGGGGAGTGATGCAGACACGTTTCTAAGTGACATGGCTGCCTGTGCAACTCAGAAATATTTGATGGTGCACAGTGTTTTCACCCACAACGTGCTTTCGCATACATTTGCTATTCTGTTGAAAACGAAACTAGGCTTGTATGGAGCATGCGACAGCCAAGACAACAGCAGCAGCAAGAACACCCACCTATCTAGATGTATAGACTTCACACCTTTCTAGAGCTCGCACTTTATTCAGAATATGAGGAGGATTTGTGGAAGGCTCCCCGAGCACCGTTCGGGTCAGCTGAAATGGGCAACGTCCTCGGCTGCCAGATTTGACGGCCTTGTGAGGACGACCCGACTGCCTCGGAAATTCTGGCGGCATGCCGCCGCACAGGGACGGGTGCTGCCAGCGACTTCCTGGCAGGGCTACTTCTCTTTCAGACAAACATCAGCGGTCGAATGATGTTGGCCTGGGCGGTCTTTTTCCGGCGGATGCGCCATCGATGGTCGTGTGTGTGCCAGCAGGAAGCTCGGCGAGAAGAGAAGCTCGGTCTAGGCTTTTGGTTGAGGTTGTGGGGTGCAATGTACAAGAGTTTCGTGTTGAATCGGTTTTCGAGTGCACGGTTTAGGGTCGGGGCAAGTCAATTTTGACTTTCGTGTTGAGGCTGCGGTGTTTTAGTTAGCTGGTGTAAGGTTTCGATGACGACTAGCCGGAGCCTCTACGGAATCAAGCCCGCCAGACACAATGGAGCCTGTGCAGGCTGAGCTGATTCACCCGAGCACGAAGCGTAAACGCCAATGCATAATCTGGTCCGTTTTTGTCGTAGTAAGTCGGGTTGGCACATTGGGGCACTGCGGCCACGTAGCTAGGGATGGTGAAGAGCTGCGGTGTAAAAAGTTGAATGGTGCTATGAAAGCGACATTGAACTCACCGAAGATGTTTTGTACCCTTTCTTCAATTGAGAAACACACATAAAACTGGCGAAAGATGCCTCTTATGTGTACAATGCAGCACTGTGACTGAACTCAACGACTTGCTTTTGTAATGTGAAAGAGTAGAGTGAATGCGGAAGGTGGGAGGAGAAGAAAACGCCAGGGAAAGGGGGCAGGGGGAAGGAAGTAAGAAGTAGGCGAGATGCATGGGGGGCCGGGCGGGGGTGTGGCAGGGTGTGGGACATGAACGCCAAAAACGGCTTTCGAGCTGCAAGCAGAAAGATTAGGTGGAGGGGACAGTACCTGAGCTAACCCCCAGGCTTGTGGCCTCGGCGATTCATAAATACCGAGTCCTCAAGCTGGCGTGATTGAGAATCTTGAACTACTTGCCTGATTGCAACTTAAACCACGGGGTTCGGATCTGTAGTACGTTTGAAAATGTTCTGCAAGGTTTCTACAAAGGATCAATACGTGTTTTTACAAAGGTTCTACAAAGTTTACCACGGTTTTGAGAGCTTGTGTCCCAATACCCCATAGTTTACATCCTTCGCCCCAACCCCAAAACCCCGAAACATATATCCAGAACTTACCCCCTAAATCCCGAACCGTGTTGTGAAATTTGAAATAATCTTCATTTACCGCAGTTGTTTTCCGAGGTCTTTATGTCATGATGCAGTGGTTATATCAAGCCTGGCACCCGTGGGTTGGTGTTTCTCCCAGTCGAAGTTAATGAGACACAAGCCTAGTGTCTCCTGGATTGAGTGTATGTGTTCACCATGTCCCGAGGTATGTTTTGCATGGGACGAAGCGTTTCAAATATGTTGTTTATGGCACATTCGTTCCTCCGGTAAGTAGGATCTGCGGTCCTTCTTGCCATATGCGAAGGTGAATGGGACAGGCTAAACCGTGAAACTTTAAGCTGAAATTTCCTTAACCTGAAAAGCGCAAAAGCCAAAATCCTACACCCCACCTGCAGATCCCAAGCACGAAGCGTTACGTTACAGAGTCTGTAACGGAAGCCTCAATGAGCTTGAAACAGAACCTGTAAGTTTACGTACTTCCCGAGTCCCCGACTAGAATTCGGTCTGGGTCTCCAGGAGGCATTGCGCTCGGTCGGCGACCACAGGTCAGCCTCGGATATGTTGGGCGAGGCCCGGCCCGGATTGAAGGGCTTTACTGTTTTGTCGAATTTCTTGGAGGCGCGGCTTTACGAGGGTTTGTCTGTGTGTGTGTTGTGAAAGTTCTCGGGGTTCTTTCGAGCCTTTGTAAGGTTCTCAGGGCAAAGGGCTTTGGGGCGGCCGAGGGCGACTGTAGGGCTTCAGGGTTTTGGGGGTTCAAGATGTTTGTAGAAATGCCCGGGATTTTTTGATGGCGGTTGACAAGAGGTTCTCGTGTGTTTGCATCTTGGGTGGGTGTTTTAGCTTTGGTTAAACATCCACATCTCCGACACGCCCAACAACCCGAGCAAGCCAACGTAAAGCCATCTAGACGGATCCTACTACTCAGTGTTTTTATTCATGTACTTTCAGGATCAGAGGATTCAGCAAGCAATGCCTTATCTACCTTATCAGGGTTATCAGAGATTTTTAGCCATCTCTTGATCCGTTAAGTAGGGTGCGGAGTCTCTCTGAGCCTTTAGGCCCATGTCCTAAACCCTAAACCCTAAGCCCCACCCCCTCGTCCTGTGGACCAGAAGGCTGACTGTGCAGCTCTGAACCATTGCCAGTAGCATTCGTCTTACATTAGCCTTGTAGAGTTACATTGGGTGGTTGTCAAGCTTAGGGTCCCTTTTCGGGTCCCTAGTTAGAGTACGGCACCTATTTAGGGTACCCAAAAAAGGGACCATCAAATTGACACCCGCATGTTCGAAGTGGGGTGCAATCAACCCCAGCCCGAACTCCAAAAACCCCGAAGCCCTGAGCCCGAAATCTTGAACTCCAAAACCCCGAAACTTAAAAAAAAAAAAACACCGAAACCCTAATCTATGGACTCAAGCCCCAATCCTTACACCCCGAACCCTGAACCCCTGAATCTTGAATCCGGAACCAGCACACACACACAAGATTTCAATTGCAAGTCCCAAGTACGTTTCGATTTCTCGTAAGACCTTATGAAACCGTATGATGCCCTATAGCAAAAGCCGTTCAACTCACTTCGTTCACCACCATGCTTGTTTAGGCCTAAGCTCTAGACATCTCTAAACCCTAAGCCCGAAATCCGAAACCTTAAATCCTGCACCCCAAAAATGCCCGCTGCAGACCCGAATTTCAAAGCCAGGCAGCGGCACAGGCCTCACTCCATGCGAAACAGGCAGCATCCGAGTCGAAGTTGGCTTCTCCAAAGGTTCTATAGGGGTTCCATGAGGGTTTGGGTTCCAGACGGGTTTCTGTAAGCTCTCTAGAAGTGTACTTTTGGGGATTCCGTTATGGTTTTGGTACAATTTAGGCTTTGGGGTATGGCTTTGGGCTTGGGGGTTCCAGGATGAGGTTTTAGAGATCAGGTAATCGGCTATAGGGATTGGGGTTTAGGGATCCATGGAGTTTTGGGTGTAGCGGCCCCCCAAAAACTTAGTACAGGGGCCTTAAAAGAATTACCTATACTTTTTTTCGGGGTTCCTTAGTACAATTACAGTATAATGGGCCCCAAAACCCTACTAAGGCACCGTAAGGCCCCTATCATACACCACGCGGGGCTTCCCTCAGAGGCGGCATTGGATGCTGCCAACAAGCGCCCTGGCTGCAGTCGCCAAAACCCGAAAGCCAGGATGAAGCAAGAAAACCTATACGCGTGACCCCAATAGCGTAGCCTTTTGCTATAAGGGCAGTCTGTTTGGCCAACGTAAGGTTCAAGGTGCTTGGAGCGTCAGGCAAGGTGGAGACCCTTGCGCTACTTACTGCAGCCAAAAAGCCTTGCAACCCTAAACCGTAAACCCCAAATTGTAAGCCCTAGACCCTAGCTCCAGCCCAAAAACCTTCAATCTTGAGTCTTCATGCAAGAAAAGACCTGAGCCCCGTACGGCACAGAAGCCGAGTCTTTAAGGCCTGTAGAGTCTGCTAATTGGAATTTAGGGTTCAGGGCTTGGGGTCAGGGTTTGGGGTGAATTCGCATGACTGTTGGGGATTTCTGGCTTAGGTTTTAGTGTTTAGGCGCGAATGTAGGATTTAGGCGGTTTCCGTGTTTGGGGCACTGCAGCCGGAGGGTTCTGGACAACATTTTTGTTGGGGTACAACTGCGGGAATTGCTTTCTTTAGGAGTGGGAACAGCTACCAACATGATTCCGTGGGTTTCTTATTGTAAGCATACCATGATATACACCAATGGTATTTCTCAGGGTTCCCTATTGTAAGGAGACGATTATATACCCCAACACAGTGTCGTTAAGACCCCTCTACTGCCCTACTTGGACTTGTAAAGCCTACTTTCCAAATCTCCCATTGCGACCTTGCGGGCTACGATAGGGGTTACTACGATTAATGATGTACATCCTCATTACCCTAAGGAGCCTAAACTATGGGAATTATGGGACATGATCTATTATGGGTAATGCAGGATCTATATCATCAACCGCATCCGGGTAACTATAAAGGTGTGCATAAGGATTACCTCATGTACGTGCTTTTCGATTGTGCCTGCCCGAACATGTTTGTGAGAGTTGGCGCCCAATCGCATTCTACAGCAAACCCCCAAACGCTAAACCCTCGACCCTAAACCTCAAACCCTATCCTAAACCCGGAGCCCTGAACCTTATAAACCCTAAACCCTAGATCCTAAACCAGCCATGCAAGACAAGGCCAAGACCCGAAGCTTTTCAGCTTAAATCTTTCAACCCCCGGTCTTGAAGCCTGACTGTGGCATCCAGAGAATGAAGTTGTATGACTTAGGGTTTAGGGTCTAGACTCCGTCAGTTTCCATATCTTGGGTTCAATCTTGGGGCTACTAGCGAACCCAGGGACCCGATGCCCCAAGCCCCGAAGCCCTTAGCCAAACCACTTTGACTCGTGTCCTAAGCCCGAAACCCTAAGCCCTGAACCCCCAAACGCTCGACCCTAAATCCTAGAATTGTCTAATAATTTTCGAGTTCAGGTATAGCGTTTAGAAACCTTAAGCCCTGACGCCTAAACCTATCCTCGTGCGAAAACCCCCCCCCGCCCACCACCTTAATCAAGCGCAGGCTTATTTCTGACTTTTTCGGCTTCTAGAAGGGATCCAACAGGTATCTATATCGGTGTTTATAGGGCGATGTCGACGTTTTATAAGCGATCTAGAAGAGGATCAATATGGGGTCTGTAGGAGCTCTGTGAGGGATCGTTTAAGGTTCAGGGTTTAGAGTTGTCGTGTCAGGTTCGATGAAGCCCGGAAGCATCCGCATCCGCATCATCCGAGCCCTCCACCGCCTCCGGCGCATCCAGTGCCTCCGGTGCCTCCGGTGCTTCCAGCTCAGGGGCAG
Organism: Symbiodinium sp. CCMP2592; assembly: GCA_905221615.1. Lineage (NCBI taxonomy): Eukaryota > Dinophyceae > Suessiales > Symbiodiniaceae > Symbiodinium > Symbiodinium sp. CCMP2592. Next base: position 144,183 of record CAJNDT010000380.1, on the reverse strand, counting down.
GACCGAGATAGCTAGGCTTTGAGGTTCGTGGCACTCTGAAGAGTGCGATGACGAAGTCGATCAGATATAAACCCATGAAGCTGGGGGTTGAGGCAAGCTATGCTATAGCAATACTAGAAGGTCTTAAGGAACGATTCTACTTCTCAGTCGGGCCCTTGTTTTTAGTGTGCTCAGGAGCTGTTCTTTTTTCTACAGTTAAGTTATAGCACGCCTTTGAAACTCTATAAAACATTTTCAACACCCTAATGCCCTAAACCCTCAACCTTCAAAGCCCTATCACTTAATTTTTTTGGTAGGGAATGGAAGAATGGTAGTAATAGTAGTTATAAGTGTACCCCATTCCTCCATTCCCTACTAGCCAAAGGTAAGATAAACCTTAAGCCGCGCCGTAACTGCCAAGTCTCCTCCAGGAGGTGCGACTCGAACCTATCCGAGAAGTGCCTTGGATCCGCAATGGGTGCTAGGGGGTTTAGGGGGTTTAGGGGGTTTAGGGGGTTTAGGGGGTTTAGGGGGTTTAGGGGGTTTAGGGGGTTGAGGGTTTCGGGTTTGGGGTTTCAGGTTTAGGGGTGAGGAAAAGCCGTAGCACCATCCCCATCTAGTTCCGTACATAGTTATCATACAGAAAATCCCAAAGCCAGTTCGATCTGATTCAGGCCCGACTGTTTACTTGGGAGGTCGGGGGACATAGCAAGTAGTTTTTTCTTAGAGTTTTGAGTACCGTAACCCCGATTAGGGTCCCTATTAAGCTACTTACCTAAACCCTAAACCCTAAACCCCCCAAACCCAACACCCCCAAACCCTAAACCCCCAAACCCTAAACCTTTTTCCTAAACCCTAAACCCTTAAACCCTAAAACTCTGAACCCTAAGCTCTAAACCCTAAACCTGTTTCCTAAACCCCTTAGTGTTGAGGCCCCATCCCTCAAGGAGTCCCAGCCCTAATGCAAACTTCCCAGACCTTCCAAAATCCCTACTTTAAGGCGTAGGCTTTAGGGTTTAGGGTTTAGGCTTTAAATCATATTAGGGGTCCCATTATGATTTGCGGTCTATTCCTTAATTCAGGGATTTGGGAAGGTCTGGGTTTTTGGGCCACGGGAGTAGCGTGAGAGGCTAGGAGAAGGGCAGGGGAAGCTTCCATAAACCTCATCAGGTTCCTGAGCAGTATCCTTTGGCCCTTTTGGGTTTCAAGTCTCCTTATGAAACCTGAGGATTAGGAACAAGGGTACCCTTAGTATTACGTGGTTACTGGGGAACCTAGCTGATCTTGGGGCTTTTGCAGTTACAAGAGGCTTTTGAAGTGCAGTCATAAAAGGGAACCCCAAGGAATAATGTGTAGGCTTCTACATTACACCCGAAGCCCTACTTACAGGATCGGGGGGGCTTTGTAGGGCCATGGAGACGGCTTGGAGTCCTCCGAGCCTTCACTCGATGTATCGCAGATGGCGGCGGTGGTCATTGCCACCCACGAAGGGGCAAAGCCTTGGCAAAAGGACAGGCCAGCAGCTAGCATGTACCCCCAATATTGATCCACGCTGGGTCCAAGTGCATGTTGTCGCCGCTGCGGCGACGGCACCAATCTCACTGGCAACGCAGGGCAACAGCAGCTCGCTTCTTGGGGCCGTTGCGTTCCTACTTATTCCCGTTCAGGGTGTTTAGGGTTTAGGGTTTAGGGATTCGCATGATCTTGGCTTGTTACGCACCCGGCGAAAGCCGTGAGTTCCACAACTTATGGTTTAACCCCAAACAACCTACCGTTTTCAGGACTTATATGAAGAAATCATATTAGGGAACCCTAAAATTGGTAGGTTCCTTAGGGTCCTGCTAGTTCAAGCATGGCAGTGGATGTGGAGATGGGGCTTCCAAGCGAAGTCTTGTCGCGTGGAAGGTCCCAAACTCTCATTTTCAGGGACCGATAGTTCAAGCGGTGTGCCAGCGACTACCATTAGGGGGATGTTGAAGGTCATGTGTTTATTGCGGAGGTGTAGTACAGCATCGCACGTTGTACACTGTATATTGCTTGCATATTCTTTGGCGTAGGAGAGGAGAGCTTGCAAACTAATGCGAATGCCGTATGACCAGCAACCATAACGGTAACAGCAGCATATTGGGGTTTTTGCATGGGTGTGAAATTTCAGGCTCAGGACTCAGGATGTGGGTTTTGACATGCGCAGTCGGACGTAGGTTCTTGATTGTCGTCAGCATGGATCAGAACAGAAGTATGTACACCCCTGGTTCATGCCTGAAGGCCGTTTTTTTGAGGGCCCTTGTCTTCATGAATTTGGGGTTGACCTGACTTGGCCTCACGGAACAATGGCCCATGTCCCCCGATTAGGATACAAGCCTGCATATTTAATAGTATGGTCTTGTTTTTGCCCTGAGGGTTCCGATTATCGCATAGTATACCCCGGGACCCTATTCTACGCATGTCGCCCGCGATACTATGGGTTTGGGGCAAACCCACCTGTAGGATATGTCCTAGACATCCCTCCGGCCCAAAGAGCCGAATAAGTTGAGGTCGCAGCCCCTATATGAGCCTATATTGGTAGTTCTCCGAAGTAGGGTCCTTTTGTCGCTGCCCAAAATGCTACGGCACCCTTATAGAATTGGCCCTACTTTGGCGAGCAACCTGTATGGAATCCTTAAACCCTCAACATCCCAAGCCCTTAACCACTCAACACCCTAAGCCCTAAACCTCTACACCCCTCAACCCTAAACCCCTGAACCCCTAATACCCCCTAAACCCCCTAAACCCCCTAAACCACTGAACCTTAAACCCTCAACACCTTTCTACTCCACGGCAAAGCCCAGGTGCTCCAGGCCCTCCCGGCCGTGATGCCCAAGCTTCTGGCCTGCTTCCCAGTCCAGGGTAAAGAGGATTTCTCAAAGTTTAGGGGTTTAGGGGTTTAGGGTGTCGGGGTTTAGTGGTTTAGGGGTTTAGGATTTAGGGTTTAAGGGTTTTGGATTTAGGGTTTAGGGTTTTTTGGGTTTTGTTTGCGGCCAAGGGATCCTTAAGGGGGTCGCATAAGGCTTCCACAAAGGTTCCTGAGTGGGTCCCAGAAAAGATTCTGAAGCCTCGTTTACAGGTTCGAAATAGGTTCCCTAGAGCAGAGTTTAGGGTTGAGACGTGGTTGGGGTTCAGGGTCGTGCTGTCGTGTGGGTTTTGTTCCTTCTTAGGGCAGTCTTCGTCCTGGTATTCTTAGGGAGTTTCTCAGGTGTTCGGTGCGGAGGTGTTCCGTCTATATAAAATGATGGGGTGGCGATGGGAAAGCTTCGGGAGTGGCTTGGAAGCACTTGGGGAGTGGGTTGGGAGTAATGTTCTGGGAAGCAGCTGGGGGGGGGGGGGGGGGGTTGGCAAGGAGTTACCTCAAACCCTAAACCCTAAACCCCTAAACCCTAAAGCCTTAAACCCTAAACCCCTAAACCCCTAAACCCTGAAGCCTTAAACCCTACTGTAAACCCCTAAACCCTAAAGCCCTGAACCCTAAACCCCTAAACCCTAAAGCCCTAAACCCCTAAACTAGGGGCGCTCGCTGTCGGGCCTTATGGCCCGACGCAGCGACCCCCACGCCTAAGCAGGAAGAGGGCATCGCACATACGGTACGCCTGTACAGCAGTTAAACTGTGCCATCAAGCTTTCTGTTGTGCCATCACCAAGCAGTGGGTCAATACGACAGTACTGTCTGTATACATTATAATACCATGTTATACCTCAAAACCTGCGCGTGAGGGTCACGAAACTCTGTTGTATAGCGTTTAGAGCCTCTAAACTCTATACGTGCAGCGTTTGGGAACAGAGTTTGGGAAGGCATGATAGTTTAGCATGATAGTTTGGGGGCCAGTTCCGAAACTCTATACGTTTTGTATAGTGTATGGGCCATTTCGGGGTGTCTAAACTATCAACGTTTAGAGTTTAGCTGTTTAGAGTTTTGTGTACAGCGTTTGGCCGTTAGAGTTTCGCCGTTTAGTGTTTCGCGTATAGCGTTTGGGTTCAGAGGTTAGCCGTTTAGGGTTTCGTGTGCAGCGTTTGGCCTTTAGAGTCAGAGTTTCGCTGTATAGTGTTTCCCGTATAGCGTTTGGGCATAGTGTGCATTTGAGGAGTTTGAGGGGTGTCTGGAAGTGACAAATTCTCTTCATACAAGGGCCATTCTAATGTAGGTCCGAGCCAATATCGGGAGATAGCCCATTTGGGGTGCCCAAACTCTAAACGTTTGAAGCCTGCGTGCAAGAGGCGACGCCTAAACTATATGTCTAGAGTTTAGCCGTTTAGAGTTTCGTGTACAGCGTTTGGCCTTTAGAGTTTCGTCGTATAGTGTTTCGCGTATAGCGTTTGGGCATAGCGCGAATCGAGGATTTTGAGGGGTGGCTGGAAGTGACAAATTCTGTTCATAAAGGGGCCATGCTAATGCAGGTCCGAGCCAATATCGGGGTATATAGCCCATTTGAGGGGCCCAAACTCTAAACGTTTGAAGCTGCGTGCAAGAGGCGACGCCTAAACTATATGTCTATAGAGTTTAGCCGTTTAGAGTTTCGTGTACAGCGTTTGGCCTTCAGAGTTTCGTCGTATAGTGTTTCGTAGCGTTTGGGCATAGCGCGAATCGAGGATTTTGAGGGGTGGCTGGAAGTGACAAATTCTGTTCATAAAAGGGCCATTCTAATGCAGGTCCGAGCCGATATCGGGATATAGCCCATTTTGGGGGCCAAAACTCTAAACGTTTAAAGCTTGCGTGCAAGCGGCGACGCCTAAACTATATGTCTATAGTGTTTAACCGTTTAGAGTTTCGTGTACAGCGTTTGGCCTTTAGAGTTTCGCCGTATATATAGTGTTTCGCATATAGCGTTTCGCGTATGGAGTTTAGACGTATTATAGAGTTTGGCGTACAGCGTTTGGCGCATAGAGTTTTGAGGTACAGGGTTTAGCGTATAGTGTTTCGTGTAATTATAGAGTTTTGAGGTATAGCGTTTCGAGTCTTGCGTTACCCGTATAGAATTTAGCTGTCCAGAATTCCGCGTATAACGTTTCGCGTATAGAATTCTATTGAGGATCCCTGCTGCTCGACGTGGATCCACGACATGGCTTGTGGCTTTGCTCTCGTGTGGTCTCGTGTAATGTAGTTCTTGCGATCGGAGGTGACGGGGAGCGTCGCTTGCGACTATCGTCTTGCAAAGTGTGATTCGCACTTGACTCTCCTGCTCTACTCCTGCAGCTCCTCTCAAGTTCGAATCTTCGTCTCGCCCCGATGATGTCACTGCATTGAATGCGAAGGTGGTTCCGAGACCCGTGGCGCTCGTGGGCCCTCGCTCGATGGACGTGCCGTGGCCGACCAAATTATGTGCTCGTCGCACGTCCGTTCCAACTCCCTTGGAACTCTTCGAGCGGCTGGCAGACAAGCTGGAGGCGCCGCTAAGGCTGCGCTATGGCCGCTGTCTTCTGGCATGTTATTGGGCGATGCCAACCGGGAAGTCCAACCCACAGGCCATCGAATGGTCGGATCTGGTGGCTCTTGCTTTGGTTCTGGAACATGCCCCGGTCGACACGGAAGATGTGAAGCGATGCCTACTCCTCACTGAACAACGTCTCACGGAGCACTGGGACGTCAAGAAGATAGACCGCATCTTACACGCTTGGTCCATTTACAAGAAGGCTACCTAAGTAGCGCGCAGATGGCCGGAGAGTGCAGAGGTCGGCGCGCTAAAAAAAAGAGCGCCTGTCCGTGCAGCCGGGTTCTTGTTTTGCATTCACGTGAACATCATGCTTCACGTCTCTGCATTGCCGACCAGTACCGCGACCACTACTAGTACTACTACGCCGAGCACTATTACTACTACTACTACTACTACTACTACTACTACTATTACTACTACTACTATTACTAGGCATGACCAAGATGGATAGCGTTCCAGGAGTGCACTCTTGCCGCAGCCTGTCTGGCGTCGGTTATTATGCATTGTGGGACTTCCTCGACTACAATGCTGTTGATTCGGAACTGACTGCAGCATTGTATGCCGACACAATGATCGGAGCATTTGCAGAGAAGGTGCTAGCATCTGGATGGGAGAGTATCAACAAGCACAAGGTCAACTGGATCACAGTGGCTGCTATGTCGAGCCACGAGATTGCTAATGTTCAGGCACAAGCTGGCATCTCTGTCGACAGCAGCATCTCCGTGAGCTATCCCATCCGAGGAGCATTGACTTGGCAGGGAGATGCTGGCTTGTACCATGTAGTCACGACTATGGATGCCAGTTGATGCTATGCCAACATTGTCGACTCGCTCAACCTATCCACTGAGAGCAGCTTCACTGTTCAACTGGAGAATGCTCCTGTCAGTAATCAGCGGGAAGTTCTGTTGGTGCAAGTGATGTCTGATGGAGGTAACACGCGCATGTTCCTCGCCGAGCTGGATGATATGAAGCGCAGTGGATCCAGTGGAGCATTCAGGCTTGCTAGGGTGCTGGAGTTTCTCCGCTGTCAGCAACTGGTGGTCTTCGATGATGAGGCAGCAACATTCATGAGCACTGTGCTGCCAGGATGTCATCTATGCCGGCATGCATCGACAACAGACCTCGAGCAAGTGGGCTACCTGGTTGCAGTGACGCATAGTCGCATAACTCATGTTGTGTTCAGCCAGACTATGCTTCGATCGGCCACGAAGATTGTTCTGTCAGAGATCAGCAGTGAGATCAAGCCCTCCTCGCGGCTCAGTTGAGCGGACTATCTCGAAGCTTGAAGGCAATGTTGTGTACGGTAAGCTGAGCAATCTTCGATCGAGTATGTATGATGCATCGCTTGCCAATGCGACCACTGCAGTTGCTCGCCTCTTTGTGGGCAGCGTAGCGAAGATTGCTGCTGCCAGGTCTGGCTCCATGCTCATCGATATCGACACTGATGGGTTCGCTATCACCGGGTGCTGAGCGAGGATCATGTCTACGACGAGTTGCACGCCTACATGCCGACAGGGTTGGTGCCGAAGCTCGATGTAGGCAGATGCTACTGGTTCCTGACTAGCGGTCGGAAGAAGTGTCATGTATGTGTGAGTTGCGATGTTAAGTTCGAGAAGGTAACCGAGAATGACATCAAAGTGGTTGGCTACACGGTCTGCCATCAAGACGCATGTCAAGTCCATTCTCCTCGCCATACACCGCAGCTTAGAGCCTAGAGTCCTAGAGTTCGGATGACACACCCTCTGCGCTTCTTGACAGCGGCGGAGGCAGGGCTCTATGACGCCAGAAAGGCCATCGATGCCGCGTTCAATGCGTTGGGAGTCAGAGAGAACTACATCCCAACTGAGTATATACACGGTGATCAAGCGTGGATCTCGCCACGCATGGGTGATGCGAGGAAGTCAGCGCAAGCTCATGCCAGTCCATGGAGCCAGTGGTCCTGGTGCCAAGCCGGGAGCGCAGCACACTACTACCACTACTACTACTACTACTACTACTACTACTACTACTACTACTACTACTACTACTACTACTACTACTACTACTAATACTCCTACCCCGTTTGTCTACATTGTCGTTCTTGCGTTCTTGTACTTTCTTATGCACTTCTCCTGTTTGTGTCCGTGCTGGTCAAGCAGCTTGCGGGGTGAAACATTCCTGCTCGTTCGTTTTTTTGGTAGACAGGCACCGCCATGAACAGCGGTGCGTCGTAGACAGGCATCACCATGGACACCGGTGCGTCGTCCATCGGTAAGCTCGCGGCTCGTAAGCAACAGCTTTAGCTAGCTCAGAGTTCCTGCACTTGTATAGGTGGAGGCGGGTGTGCATCGCGCTTCGCGCTCCTAGAGCGGTGCCCTTTGGCCAGGTCTGTTCGGCACGCTATGGTTAAACGCCTGGTCCTGCGAGCTGCTCGGTCGCTTCCGTCCGGTCATGCAATTTACTTTCGGTTGAGTGCGAGGTTGCCGGCTTGGGCATCGAATGCACACGTCTCCAAGGTGGACTTTGGTATTTCTTCGAACTCGCATCTGCGCATACGCCAGGCGATAGATTTCGAGGAGAAGCTGATGGAGACGAAGGGCGAGACGCCGTATGTCTTCTATCGCTTTGCCAGTCTCTCAGCCTCGCGTAGATCAGTTGTCGTCTCGTCGTCGCGAGCTTGAGGCGCTCTCGCAGACGAAGACGTGCGACAATGTGCTCAAGCAATGTTTCCGGATGAGGTTGAGGCTGGCAAGATGTGCTTCGTCGTGCTTGCAGCGTCCTAACTGCGGCAGGGAGGTGATGGTCGTCGCCGAGAACCTCCACAAGACTGTGCTCGAAACTCAGAGATTCCTTCCGCCTCGATTCCGCATCTCCATGTCTTCAGGGGCGAGGTGATTTGGAACAATTTCTTTGGACAGGCGAGGGTGTCGCGTTTGTCGGGCTGCGCCCGACGCAAGCTTTAGTGTATACACAGGTTGATTGACGAGTCTCCACGAGCTGTCGCCGTCAATTGTCGAAGGCCCAGGAATGCACTGTGACTGCCTCGAGTGTGTGTGTCGTGGACTGGGGGAGCGGCAGCGGAAACTCGCTCCTATTGCGACGAGAGGCATGCAGCGAGACCACTTCGGTAGAAAGACAGCTTCAATGACTGTCGATTTTCTAGCGTGCAGAGCCAAAAAAACCGGTATCTTCGCGCTTTGATCCCTTGCATTGATCTCAAACTTTCAGTCAAGCATTCGAACCGCAGCTTTTATGGATCATTTGTATAGCATGCAGAGCTAGAAGAGATCCTGCATCTTCGCGCTTTGATCTCGCGCTTCGAACTCAAACTTGGAATGAAGGCTTCAGTAGAGGGACCGCTTTGCATGCAAGTGCAGTCAGAAGCAGACGCATGTGTTTCATGCTTCGCATACCTTGGTTGGGATCTTGCCTTCTATGTTCGCAGCCGTCTGTGGTACGCTACGCTCAATCATTGGGAACGGCAAGCTAGTTGTTGAGGTTCCAGGACCCGGTGGTGAGCTCAGTCGCACCTGGAATGTGTTCGAGCTCGGCCTGCATTCTGTAGTCATCACGTGTTTAGTGGTCGATCGACGTCCTGTGCTGCAGCTTGTGTACGTTTTCCGCTTCAGGTCTTCCCGTTGCAACATGGCCTTCCTGCAGGCGCTGTTTCGACAAGGGTGTACATGCTAGACCTTCCCAGCCTGTCAGCCTTGGCGGCTTGGATACGGCAACGTGCACATCGTCCGATACCCGGATCCGTGCCTACGCGAAGCGAGGTCACGGTGTTGGCATGACTCTGCAAGTTGATGCAGCGAACGCCTGACAAGGGCAATCCTCATCGACGCGGGCCTCATGACCGCGGCGGTGCTCGTCGTCGACGGCAAGGGCGCCACGCTGTGATGGCATGCCAGAGGTAGGTTTCGGGGCCCCGAGAAAGGACTCCCACGGCTGGCACGAGGGCATCGAAACCGATGACGAGGCCGCTCTTTTGCACGCAGACGGTTGCAGCAGGCTGTTGTTCAGGTCGTTGCCGTGGGGGGCATACACCCTGCCTTCGGCGTCAGAACCTTGGCATGCAGTGTGTGGGCCTCGCTGGGTCCGTGCAGTCGCTCGCAGGGCCATCCGCCGCGCCTCGTGGTCATGCTCCAATCCGGGTTCGTGCTAGTCTACGGCACGGAGGCTAGATGAGGCACATGGGAGAAAGTGGCTCTTTGCATCGCGCAGGGCGTCCGCTTGCAGTCTGTCCGGATTCTACCTCCTGCCGGCCTGTGAGATGGGAATGAAGCTGCATGCATGTTTAGAGTGCGTTTGAGCTGGGACCGTCGCTGGCTTGTCATATCCCTTTCTCTGTCTGTCAGGCCGCACTGCACTTGTACTGCGTCGACGCGTCTCCTATGCTGCCGACGGGCGTGGGCGCCTCGCCCTTGCAACGTGGTTTCCAAAGGAAATCCTCGGTCAGGTCCATTTGGTAACTCACCGAGTCGTTCATCGGATCTGAGCTTTGGGCAGCGGGTTTTCGTGGACTCGCGGGTGTCGTGTGTTCTTGTGCGATGTTGTTTGAGGGACGGTGGCACAGGCCTGCGCGAGAACACAGATTCGCTTGGAAAAGTCCGTCGACCACATGCATTGTCTCGGGCCGTCCGTCTTGCGTCGGCCAGTTGCGATGGCCGGAGGCTGGACCGATGTCTGTCTTGCTTACACGATCGGCTCTTGCATCCTTGTTTCTTTCCGCGAGAATAGCACTAGGCTCGAAACCATTGCCTTCCTGGTTCTTCCGGCTCTCCCGCGATGTGGGCCAATGGCAGCGGCGGCAACAAGGGTCGTGGGAAGGGTTACGGCAAGGGCAAGCCGTCCAAGGGCTGGGCTACTTCGAGCTGGGACAACACGACCGCTTGGGATGGCGCTGGCAAGAGCCAAAGGCAGCGATTGGAACTCTGCCGCCGACTGGGGCCAGGCTTGGGGCGAGGAAAGGTCAGCAGAAGGGCAAGGGACAGCCCCGTGACTATATGACTCGGTTGGAAGGTCGGTATGCCTTCGCGAAGTCTGTGCTGAGGCTGTATGCGGATGAAAATGGCAGCGCCCTGTTCGCCGGCACCGCCGGAGCATCTGCCGCCAATGTGCTCGGCAAGGATAACCTCCGCCAGATCTTGGATTCGCGCAATTCTGAGCTGGTCCGATGCCCCGCCGTGGGTATGTCCACGATTGCAACCTTAAGGCCCTAAACTCTAAACCCCTAAACCTTAAAGCCCTAAACCCTAAACCCCTAAACCTTAAAGCCCTAAACCCTAAGCCCCTAAACCCTAAAGCCCGAAACCCTAAACCGCTAAACCTTAAAGCCCTAAACCCTAAACCCGAAAGCCCTAAACCCTAAACCCCTAAACCTTAAAGCCCTAAACCCTAAACCCCTAAACCCTAAAGCCCGAAACCCCTGAACCCCTAAGCCCCTAAAGCTCTAAACCTTTGGTACTTCCAAATCCTGCCATCGGGGTCTCCCGACACCTGCTCCCGAGCTGCACCCAACCCACTCCCAACCTCCTCTCAAGCTAAGTTGCAGTCTTTAGGATTCAAGATTTAAGGTCTAGGGTTCAGGGTTTAGGATTCGTGGATTCAGGATTTATTGTTGAGTGTGTAGGTTGCAAACGCCACCGCTGAACTAAGTTCGATTAGGGAAGATTATATGCAAGTCTCAGAGGCGTCCCCTAATTCACGGGGACTTCCCCTTTATAGTACCTCATAAACGCCTTCAAATGGTGTTAGGCCCTATACAGGAACCTGGCAACAAAAGCCTGACCACTCAAGTCCAGTAAAGAACACCCTTGTAAGATGATTACACAAGGCAGTCTAAACCCCTTAGAACACCCTATGAGACGTTATGAAGCCTCTGTTAAGCCTTCAGTTAGCAGTTAGCCTGTGTAAAAACCCCGAAGCCCACCCAAGCCCTCAGGGCCTTAAGCCTAAACCTAAACCCTGAAGCCTAAACCCAGAGCTCTGAAACCAAACCTGAACCCCACCTTAAAAGAACACAACCCAGAGCCCTAAACCCCGAGCCCAAAACCCTAAAACCCAGAGCACTACTGTCCGAAGCGACGTAGTCGCATCGGCTATATGCAGGGGAGGAAGGTCCGGTTGAAAACAAGCTTAACAACCTCTCAAGCCATCACCAAACCCTATAACCACGTGCAAAGATGAAAATACACCCGTATTAAAACCTCTTCAGACACCCATAAACAGCTACAGCTGACAATTTAAGAAGCCTGAAGCCCAAACCTTGAACACTGGGCAGAAGCCCTGGCCCTAAACCCCAAGCCGCACACCTCAAACCCTAGATCCTAAGCCCTAAACCCCCTGAACCCTAAACCCTAAAGTGTAAGTGACTGCTCTCGAATTTGCCTTGGTGGGTACCCACCTCTCCTGGCACATGTGGCCTGATCCTTGAAGACTGGATCCGCGAAGGTAAACAGGAGCTCAAAAACAACCCTAAAGACTGAAACCGTCCCAACCCTAAGCCCTAACTCGTAGTCCTAGCTCGGAAGCTGCGACAGCTAAAACGGAGCGGCGCCAAAGCGTGCACACTGGCGTGCACGGCCCCAATCAAGGAACCTCAAAAGGCCCAGAAGCCTTCGGCCCGAACTAAACCCTAAACCTCCAAACCTCAAGAATGAAATAGTGTATATTGCTTATATAGTCTTTGGCGTAGTACTGTTATGAATCGCCACTTTCTCTTCGTCTCAGAGTCGCTGGAGTAATAAGTAGGTCATGTGGGTCTTTGTACGCCTTGAACCCCCTGAATCGTCAATTTCAGCCGCCACCCACAGCCGCCAGCCCGTTAGCGCCCCAACGCTCCAGCCCCAGCAGCCAGCCCCAGCCACGGAGTCGGTCAAAACTTTTCGCTCACAACTTCGGCACCCAAACCCTGTAAACACTAACTCTAAACACTCTCAACCCCTAAACCCTAAGCCCTAAACCCTAAACCCTGAATCCTAAACCCTTGTTGAAGGAAAAGAGGTTCAAAAAAAAACCTAAACCCTGAATCAGTGACTGAGCCCTAAAACCCAGGCCTTTGGCCTTCGATGACGCGCGTCTTCGGAGCGCCCCCCCGGATCTGACTCCAGACTGCTCCGCGGCGGGGTTTACATGGGGGGTTTTCCGAAGAAAGGGTTTAGGGTTTAGAGTATCCCTCTTGTTAGGATACCTCTGGTCGCTAAATTAATTCCCCCACAGAGCCAAGGTTTAGGGTTCAGGGTTTAGGGTATTGAGCCACTTAAAACATAGATGGGGTTTCCGAAATGGGACCCTTATATAGTACCCTAAAAAGTAGGATCCTTATAATTAAGGATCTCCAAATCAGGAACCATGAAGTTCTTTTTTTTGTTTTTTAGGCTGTACTGTTTGGGGTTTTAGGGTTTTAGGGTTTTCAGGGTGTTGATTGTTTGTTTTCGTTCTGAGAGCATGTTTTGAAAGGGTCTTTACAGGCTTTCGATTTATGTGAGGGTTGTGTTTGGTTTAAAAGGGGTTTTGCAAGCTGTTGGGGTTTGGCACCTCGGTGAGGGCTTGATAGGCATTTTTGTTCAGGGAGTTAGTTCAGGTTAGAATTGTTGGTGTTCCAGAACAGTGTAGACTAGACCTCACTAAGGGTTCTGAGGTGGATTGAAATATGGGAGTATGAGGTGAGCTGCATGAAGAGGTGGCTTGCAGTAATCAGGGGTCCTGCATCATGGGTGTCGTGAGATACAACTGTGAGCTCTAACTCTGGATCTGCTTGTAGCTCGTCCGACTCTGCACATGACTGGGTTTGCATGAGTGTGTCGGGGTCGGGGGGGAGGTTCGGGACGTGCGCATCAGCCGCCCGAGCCTCGAAACAAAGTTGTCCGACTAGACCGGGGACCCAAAAAAGCATATAAGCATAAACATTTTTATTCGCAGACCCCTACCTTACTGGGCTTCATCATAAGGGGGTTTAGAGGGGGATATCCCTAACCTTAGTTTTGCTTATGTGATTTGTTGGGGCCCTATAAACACCTAGAGCGCAAAGCCGGTTCGGCCTGAACCCTCAACGCCAAACCCCCAAACTCCGGAATTCCCGAAGCACACAGCCCTAAACCCTCAACCCTACACCCCAAACCCCTAAACCCAAACCCTAAACCCTAAGCCCCAAACCCAGGGTACATCTTGGAGTCTTGCAGCCCATGGTCTTCAATGCGACGACTTGCCGGAGTCGTTACACGTCGCCCTGTTGTAAAAGAAGTGCTTTGCTCGCGTGGCGCCATAAACTATAGTGGCCAATAATTTGAGTAGGGTTTTGGGGCCCCTGATACTATACTTAAGACAAGGAACCCCTAGAATAGTATGGGTAATCTACTTAAGACAGTGAACCCCTAGAATAGTATAGGTAATCGGTACTATACTTTAAACAAGGAGCCCCTAGGATAGTATAGGTAATCATTTAGGCACCTATAGTGGCCCCAACCAGAAACTCTCAACCCAAAAGCTCCCGGAGCAGTGCTGCGATGTGGAGCTGTGCAGGGTTGTGGGTGTTGATAGCTATGCAGCTGTCATGCTTTCGGGAATCACTAGGTCCTTGAGAAACCAGTCATTTTTTTCGTTTCTGTTCTTTCTCTCTCTCTCTTTCTCTCTTTCTCCCTCTCTCTTTCCGTCTCTCTCTTTGCCCCTCTCTCTCTGTGTCTGTCTCTGTCTCTGTCTCTGTCTCTGTCTCTGTCTCTGTCTCTGTCTCTGTCTCTGTCTCTGTCTCTGTCTCTGTCTCTCTCTCTCTCTCTCCCTCTCGCCTCTCTCCTTCTCGATTTGCTTGCCTTGCCCGCTTTGTGACCTGTCTAGTCTCGCCCTTGCTCTTGTGAGCCTCCACAGGGGTAGGCCCTAATATGCCCCAACACGCTACCCATTCTAATCTTTCGAGGAATTCGTCAATGGGTAGCTCTCTAAATCTGGGTTCTGTCAGGGTCATTCTCAGAATGGTGCCGTACTATTTTGGGGGCCTAAGAAGACTTGGAGGATCATGGGTAGTCATAAGAGTCAGAAGTGGGGTTTATAAGTAGGGCGGCTGTACATGAACCTCCAAGTAGAGCCCTTATAGAACCCTTATAGAGCCCACAAAGGAACCTATGACCCTGCGAGTAGAGCCCTTGTAGAACCGCTTCTGCAGCCCATAAAGGAACCTTCTCAACCTTACCTATAACTACCAATGAAACCTAAACCCTTAACGCGAAACCCTTATAGGACTTATAAATCCTTTATAGGAACGGTTTTAGGAACCCTAATCATTAAACCCTAAAGAACCTTGAAAGGGATCCTAAGCTCCCCATGAACCGCCAAACATGGAGAGGCGTTGGGCTGCGTAGTGGTCGGCCCCTTGGAGACTTCCGGGGTAAGCGTCAGCAGCTGCTGTCGCGTGTGCTGCTTCGTAGTCTTATGAGGGTATCTGTAAGACTTCCTTTGAAGGAAGGGCTAAATATAATGTAAGGGTACCTTAGTATGTAGTAGAGTAGGTAACCTTTAACTTTCCATCGGGTGTTAAAGCCCTTGCAAAACCCCAAAGACTAACCTTTATTTCCGGGCTGTTTGACTTGGTTCTTGCGATTTAGCTTCCCGTAAGTCTTTCGTAAGTCTTTAGGGTTTAAGGCTCAGTGTTTCGCGTTTAGGGAAGTTTGGTCTTTATCATAGTATTCAATCACGGCGTCGACGTATCATGGTAGACTTTTTCTGACAAGTTGGCCTCTCAAAACGAGCCCGATGGAGTTTGATGGTTCTGCAATTTAGGGTTTTCGGGTTTCGGGTTTCGGGGTTTCGGGGTTTCGGAGTTTCGGGGTTTAGGGGTTTAGGGGTTTAGGGGTTTAGGGGTTTAGGGGTTTCGGGGTTTCGGGGTTTAGCTTCACGGTTTCATGTTTGGGGTCGCGGGCTCGGCAGTTTGATTGAAAGCCTAGGACTTGAGGGCCTCACCTGGGCCCTAGGAACCTACATTTTTTGGGATGCCGATTCCTCATTAGGATATCCTTATATGAGTCCTTAAACGGTAGGTTGTGTGGGGTTAAGGTAAAGGTTTGAGGTTCACGGGTTCAGGGCTAAGGGTTTACAGCTCAAAACTACTCCCCAAATTATGCTGAGGTAGATCCCTGATTAGTCAGCCCCCCTCCCTCAATAAAGGCGGGAATTGGGATCTTATCATGAGCGTCTTTGGAGAAAAGGGTTATTAATCAGGGGTTGGATGGGTAGTTCTCCAAGTTAGGGCCCCTTTTACCGTATTGTGTTGGGGACCTAAAAATGGATCCTAACCCAGAGAACTACCCATGTATGCTCGATTACTGAAGCCCAACACTGAATCGCAAACCCAGAAACTTCAGTATGAAACCCTCGCAAAGTCTTGCGTGAGCCCAATACATATAAACCGTATATGCAAACACACGCTTGTAAAATGTAGGGTTTAGGGCTGAGGCTTTGGGGTTCTCAACCTTGCAAAGCCTTTCAACACCTGCACCACCCTTGAGGTTGAGGCAACAGGATAATCTTGCAAAGCCCTTTGAATGCCCCTTGAACGCCCTTCAACACGAGCAGTTACTAAGCCGTGAGACGTGAGAAGGCCTTTCGAAGGCCCTTTACCCAAAAGACCCTAAACCCTAAACCATCCTAAACCTTAAACCTTACCAAAACACCCTAAACCCTAAACCCTTCCAAAAACTCCCGAGACATTAAACCCTACAACAAAAACCCTAAACCTGAAACCTTACCAAAACTAGGACCCGGAGTAGGGCCTTATTCCCTTTTTTAGGGTTTAGGTTCCCTTATGACACCCTTTAAACCAAAAAGGGCACCCTTTTTATTCCTAGGTTACTCTTAGGTCTAGAAAACAACCCTACGCCGTTTTTCGAGGCTCGCCTGGTCTTTGACGACCCGAATGCTGAAGCCAAAGAGGTGCGCGTGGTGAGCCTGAGGTTTAGGGTTTGGGTTTAGGGTTTGGGTTCAGAATTCGAGGGTTTACTGTCTGGGGTTTAGAAATTTCATTTGCAGTTGTGTTTTTCATGTTCGGCTTCTCTGCGGGTCGAGAGCTTCATTGGGGGTGTTATGCGGGTTGTAGAGGTCTTGAACGCAGTTCACAAGGTCACTCCTGCAGGCTGGAGCTGTAGGAGTTTAGGATGCTTAGGG
Organism: Symbiodinium sp. CCMP2592; assembly: GCA_905221615.1. Taxonomy (NCBI): domain Eukaryota; class Dinophyceae; order Suessiales; family Symbiodiniaceae; genus Symbiodinium; species Symbiodinium sp. CCMP2592. Next base: position 127,612 of record CAJNDT010000380.1, on the reverse strand, counting down.
TCCGGGCGTAGTGTTGATAAAGAGCTGGTAATCATGCTGCTTGTGACGCATGTAGCTCTTTGCATACCAAGCCCTGAATCTTCACTGCTGGATGTCACCGACCAGTACTGTTTGTGCCTGCTTCAGCGCCCATAAAGGGGAAACCCTAACCCTTAAAGGAGCCCTAAGGGAACCCTAAACTCTAACCCTCAACGGAGCCCTAAGGGAACCCTTTAAGAACCGTATGACTTGTCGCAAAACCGGAATTCGTGGTTGGGCCCCTGAGCTAGTCATGGTTGAGCATGAGATATCATTGTTCGTTGGAATTCGCCCAGCGTTTGTTGGTAGAGAGGTGGGATGAGGTAGGTAGGTAGGTAGGCAAATGGTAGGTATGGATGGATGGATGGATGGAGGGAGGGAGGGATGGATGGATGGATGGAGAGATGAATAGGTTGACAGATGGATAGACGGATGGATGCATGCACGGATGCACGGATGCACGGCTGTTGCGTGCATATATGCGTGCGTACATGCTAACCAGTTCATCACTGTCATCGTTATTCTTCCAGGCTATTGCTCTTCCTATGGCAGTCATGGTACAAACACGCCTGCGGCTGTCATCATCATCAGTTCTGTTCTTGGTTCCCCCGGTTCAATCATCCCACGACTGATTCATACATCGTCTTCTGCTGCATGACAACCCTGTGTTTGTTCTCAAGAGCTATTCTTTGTCTGCTTCCTATACCTCAAACGCTCAAGCCAGAGCCCTAAACCCGAAACCCTAAGTCCTACTATGATCCCTAACGAGCCTCAAGAAAGCCTACTCAGATCTTCAACCCTAAACCCTAAACCCCTAAACTCTAAACCTCAAACCCCTAAACCCTAAACCCCTAAACCCTAAACCTTAAACCCCTAAACTCTAAACCCTAAACTCCTAAACCCTAAGCCCTTAAACCGCGGACCGGGGAGGCCGTGCAGATTCCGCAAAGACAGCGGATACAGATGCTGGCTCAAGCCATGGGTTGGTCCCCCCAGAGAGAGGTGGCAGAGGTCGGGTTCTAGGGTTGTTGGGGATTTAGGGGTTGGGGGTTTAGGGGTTTAGGGGCTGGGGGTTAGGGTTTTGGGGTTTAGAGTTTGAGGGTTTAGGGGTTTAGGGTTTGGGGGTTTAGGGGTCCAGGGGTTTCGGGTTTACGGTTGTTTTTGAGCACTCCTGCTACAGAGGCAGGAATAATTACAAACATGATTCCTTAGGACTCCTGATTATAACTAGCTATTTTATATTCTACTCCAAAACCCTATTCCATGTACAAGGCCCCTGCAGTAAGGGTGTTAGGGCTGTGAGGGCTTGAATTCCTCTCAGAACTTATCCCTAGAAGTTCCTGATTTATGGCCAGAATACAGCCCGGTGACGGTCGTGGATGTAGTGAGGATTGTCAAACATCTGCTTCAACATGCTATGACGTTTGCGCCTTACATGTTTTGAGACGCTTTCGGCGTGAACCCTATACCCTAAACCACTGCACCGAACCCCCAAGATCACCCGCCAAGGCCCCAGCTACGAGGAGACGAAGAAGACCGAGCGCACGGACATGCGCAAGCTTCAGCGGTGGGCAGCCCAATCTTGGGTTTCCTCCTGTTGATGCTTTAAATCCTGCGTTACTTTAACGATGACCCTAGACTATGGGAGTTATGGTATTTTCCATATTATGGGTGTTGCAGGATTTATATCATCAACCGTAGAGACTCTAAAATGTTTTCATTACAAGATGGATAGCCGTTCAACTGCAATAGGTTTATGCACCCTTGAGCCTTCATGTGGGCTTACTTCTGGTTGATACAGGTGCCTAAATACTTAACAATACTAGTTTGGGGGTTCCTCATTATATTTGCAGTATAGTAAACCCCCCAAACCTTCTAATTACTAAGGCCCCTATAAACCCTGGACCCTTTGACATGGCTAGGTTCTTGTTTCACGTCTGTGCCCAAGTGGGCACGCGTTGCTGCAAAAGGGACGCCACTACGCTTAAGAATTTCTAAACGCTGGGCCCTACACTCTGAATCCTAAACCCTAGGCCCTAGAACGCTAAACCCTAGAACCCTAAACCCTAAACCCAGAGCCCTAAAACCGAAACCCTAAAACCCAAACCCTAAACCCTAAACCTCAAAACCCCTCAAGCCCTGAACCCTAAAAACCACCGTGGGTTTCGGACTGAAGGGTTTGGGGTCCGAGGCCGGCAAGATCTTTGGCTGTGGAGTTCGAGCTGAAAGATTCCAGTCTTACGTTACTTGGAGGTTCATGGGTAGTTATAAGTGGGGGTTATAAGTCCCCTAACATGAGTTATATCTATAGTTATCCTACTTAAAACCTTACTCTTATTTTATCGTAGGAGGCCAAAAGGGGTTTTAGCCTATTCGTAGGGATTAGGGTTCCCATAATAGGGTTCATACTCCCCTTTTGGCCGCCCATCATTTTAGGCTAGGTGATGAACCATGAGTGCCGGTACACCCTTGTAGTTTTCTCGTTTTGCATGAAGTGTCCTTGCTGTACGCAGGTTTGTCAGGTCTCATAGAGTATCCCCTTACGGTCCCAGAGGTTCGACTACAACAATGTACCCGCAATGGTGCGGATCTCAATGCAGCCTACAGGGGTACGTGCAAGATGTCTTGGAACCCCGAAAACAACCCTATCTCCAAATAGCCACTAAAGGAGTGCTCTTCTCTGGAACCCAAGACCCTAAACCTTAAAAGCACCCAAAAGCCTATCCTAGATGCTAAACACTAAACACCAAAGCCCTCAAAACCCCAAGCTCTGCACGCTAAACTGTGAGCCTCTCCAAGGGTTCGGAAAAGAACGGTCGACGAAGATGAAGCTCGGGCAGCAAGCAGTCTGCTCTGCCCTAAAGCCTCAAGGCTCTTTACCATAAAGCCCCAAACACCAAACCCTAAACCCCCAACGCTAAACCCCCCTAAACCCTAAAGCCCAAGCCCCAAACCCTAAACCCTAAACCCGAATCCTGAATCCTGACCATTTCCCCCCCCCCAAGGCGACCTGGAAGGAGTCCGTACGGTTTGGTTTACATGAGGATTACTCTAGTGAACCCACAAAGCTGGAGCATGGATTTAGTGGTAGGATTCCCTCTACTTTACTTCAGGGGCATGAGGATAATAACGTTCCACCTTTCTGGATTCTACTACATGTGGGTTCTAGGGTTTAGGGGTTTAGGGTTTGGGGGTTTCAGGGTTTCGGGTTTAGGGTTAGGGGTTTTAGGGTTGGGTTTTGAGCTGTTTACGGCGTTTGAGGGCTGTCTACTGTCTTTGGGCTCCGGGGGAGCTGTTTGGGGCTCTAGCTATTTATAATGAATCCCAGAAAGTTGGAACATGGATTTAGGATGATTAGTTGGGCAGAGGTTCAGTCCGACCAGGACACCGTCGATCCCCCGCCGAAGGACGAGGACGACCAGGACGAAGAGCCTCAGGAAAGCTACCCGGTGGACCAGGAGGAGGACGGCCCGCCGGCGGAGGAGGAATACGTGGAAGTTGAGGTGGACGACGAAGGACAGGCCGACGACGAGACCCAGGACCCCGACACCCCCCGGGCGGCCGACTCGATGGCACTGCCGGGCATGGGCGACGACGGCTTCGTCACGGTGGCCAGAACACGCCGGGGCAAACCGCTGGACCAGGAGGACCGGGATTCCCTATACTTTACCTTAGGGGCAGGAGGATAGTGATGTTCCAACTGTCTGGCTGCTACTGTAGTTTAGTTGTCGAGTAGGTAACCTTTAGCTTTTTGGGGTTTTACGTATAGTCATAGCCCCTATATAATCTCCATTTGTTAACTCTTAGTTCCCCACGAGGCTCGACAAGTTGATTCTCACATTCATCGGGTTTCATGGCTCTTAAGGTCTTGGGCTTAGGCACCCTTATTCCCTCTAACCTTAAACCCTAAACTTCGTAAACCTAAACCCCAAACCCTAAATTCTAAGCCCTAAGCCATTATTGCCTGTTGAGGAAAGCGATTGGCAGCAGATGCCCGGCGACAGCGAGGAGGCTGAAGAGATCCGCAGGGGTTCCTTTGAGGGTTCTTTTGGGGGTCAGCCCCGGGCTTCCTTAAGGTTCCTGAAGAGGTTTCTAGAAGGTTTCCTATAAGGGCTCCTTTGAGGGTTCTACAGGGGACTACAAGGGTTTCGTGTCGAGGGCTGAGGGTGATGCGGAGCAGTGATGTCCTTTTTGGATGTAGACATATCGGTACCTTTTTGAAGGGATGCCGATCCAGGGAGTCCGTGTCCTTCTTAGGGACAGTGCAACGCGATTGCCCTTCGGATTGCGGGCTCCAGATGCCTCTGTGAGGGCAGAGGCAGCTTGCATAGGCTTGCAGCACATCCGACTCGGCACTTTTCAAGCTTTTTGAAGAATTTCAAGCTCTGACGTTTCTCAAGCTTTGATGCAGCTTTGCGCTTCTTTCCGGTTCTTAGTTACCTAATACTATTGTTTGGGTGGCTCCTTATGATTAGTATTATAGTATAATGGGCCCCAGAACCGTATTTTAATTTGTTATTAAGGCCCCGATATTACATCCTAGGCCATAAGTTTTGCAGCCTTCGACCCTAAAAGCCCTGGCTGCTAGGATCCTATTTTCAAGAACACCGCTGTGGAATCCGCATGGCTTCGGAGGGTTGGGCAAGGCACCAGAACTCGTAAGTTTAGAGCTTTATGGTTTTAGGGACTCGGTTTTTACGGCTGGGAGTTCGCAAGTTTACGGTTCAGGGTGTGAGCTTGAGGATGTAGGGTTTAGAGTTTAGGATTTCGGATTCAAGGAATCCATACGGTCAGAGTATTCGGGTGTAGCAGCACCCAGCATAGAGAGGCGGAGAAGAGACTCCAGGGGTCAGAATGCTTACAAGTAGTTTTGTAACCCGATTAACGTTTCAGGGTTCAGGGTTCAGCCTGTTTAGTACCTGCGTTACATCAGAATGAGCCCAAGCAATACTATCCCGTAGCGGTCCTTATTGTAACAACTATATAATATACACCAAAACCCACCTAAGGCCACTATATTGCCTCCAAAGCCTTGAACGCTAGTCGCTGACCCTGCATCGAGGCCATCCAGCGTGCCAGCGAGCTCGCCAAAGAGATAGCAGAAGAGGCTTGAGCTTTAGGGGGACTCACCTTTTTAGCAGGTGCGTCTTCATTTTCGTTGCGGGGTTACGCTAAATCCGCTTGGGTTTATTATTCTTAGCCTTAAAGCTGCAATGACCATAAGAAGCTTGAGCTCTAAAGCCTGAGTTAATCCCATCTCAGGACTCACTCCCCACCTGTGCTGATCCAGAACAGCAGTCCACTCACAAGTTTGTGTCTGATAGTACATGGGTCTGAATGTTTAGTGATAGTATCCCATTACAGTTCCTGTCTAGTTATACTGCAATGTACTTCAGGGCCCCATTCTAATTACTAGGCTATATAGATGTCAGGCTTGTGACATGGTGTGCTCTTGCTGCTATTGCTTGGGCAGGGCTTATGGTTTCGGGTCAAAGCCGTGCCCCTGTCGCTACGAAGGAGGAGGACCACCGCGACGACGAAGAGTATGGCGACGAGTAACCGTAGCCCGCAGAGCCGCGCACGACACAGACCGCTGGTATATGCAAGCAGTTTGCTGCGTTCCTTGGTGTCCTAGTACAGTCGGATCCTAACAACAGCAAGTTTGGTACTTGTTCCACTTGTACGTCGCCCTGAAGCCTTAAACCCTAGGGCGCAAAGCCCTGCCACGACTAACGTAGAGGTCAGAGTAGTTGGCAAGAGTACCTCCTTCCTTGTAGTCCACGCCTCTGTTCGAACAGTTAAGGCTCCTATAGCAGAAGCCTAAATCCCCCATTACATGGGACAAAAAGCGATACAACCCAAATAAAGCATTCCACAAAATCCTACTGAAATCTAAACCCCAAAGGCGCAGTATCACCTGGAGGGAACCTTGTAGAACCCTTCAAAGAACACGGATCGAAATCTTAAGGGAATCCCAATCTCAAAAAAGGGGCGACAGATCTTTCCTTCCAGGTCCCCGAGGGGCGCCGGATGTGGGCTAGACATGGGAGGCACAACCGCCTCTCCCCTGTCCTTCACCCTAAGGGTCCAGCATAGAGGTACTTTGGGGCCAAAGTAAAAACAAATCGGGTACATGGACCCTTAGGGTCAGTGTTCTTAGGAATTAGTTTTCGGTCTTTATTGAAGTAAGGCCGCGAGGTATTATCAAACATATTCTTTTGGTTGCGGCTCTAAGGGCTCTGAAGCGTGTTGAAGGTTCAGAGGGTTTGGGTTGAGCATCTACTGTCTAGCATTTAGCGTCTAAGCCCAGCTTCTGTCTTGAAGGCTCAGGGGCTTAGTTTCGGATTTAGGGTTTAGCATTGAGACTGTAGGGGGTCGGAATAGCTACACGTGATGTTCTTTTATAGTTCCAGTTTACCTCTAGTAGCATATGGGAGTTTCCGAAAATGTGGGGGGGGGGGGGGGGGGGGGGGGGTTGGGGTGCCCGAATTGTGTAGGATCCTGCATTGAGGCTTCTTTACTAAGGTCCCCTATATTCAGAAACTCCCGTCAATCCCCCAAACCATATTCTAATTGTCACGGGTTCTGGAGCGGCTCCCAAACCCTAAAACCTTAAAGCCCGCACTCAGGGATGTATTTTTCTTTCGATTTAGGGCAAGTCGAGGGCTTCGGGGCCCGGCTTTTGAGGGTGTAGGGTTTAGGACTACGGTTCAAGGTCTGGGGCTTGAACGGTTTGATTTCAGGGATTATGGCTTCAGGTTGATCAGCACGGAATGAACTGTTTGGGGTGTAGGGTTTGGAGGGCGGAGACAAGTAAACCGTACTCGGAGGGTCGGGGGACTTAGTAAGTAGTTATTTTATAGAGTTATAAGTACGATAACACCAATTAGGGTCCCTATTAAGGTACTTATAAGTCTATATAATAACTACTTACTAAGTCCCTCGACCCTCCAAGTAAACCCGAAACAGCCAGAGAGATCCTGACCTCGACCTTGCTTCAGTGTTGTTGCTGTGAAGATTGCAGAGGATCTAAGGCTCTAAGGACTCTTATATCAAGGTTTTTGGGCCCAATGACCATACTCTATAAGGCTTTTGTGCCATTTTGAGCCTTAGGGAAGGATCTAAACGGACCCATTTTCTATGCGCATCCTTCGAAGCGTCATCCCTCAATCCGAAACCTTAAATCAAGCAGTAGCAGTAGTGGTAGCAGCAGTAGCAGAAGCATCAGTAGCAGCGGTAGCAGCAGTAATTAGCTGTGGCCACAGCAGCAGTAGCCGTCGTCGTCGTGGTAGCTGCTGTTGTTGTACTCGCTGTACTGGCAGGTGCAGTTGTAGTTTCTTCGGTCGCATTGTTCGTGCGATGGAGATGATGGTCATCGTGCTTTAGTTGTTACCCTAAGCCCCAGTAAGCTTGGCAGGTCCGGTGGAGAAGGCAGGGCACACGTGTTGGGTTTTGGAACCCCTGAATTCCAAAGTTCATCACCTTTAACGTTTGGAGTGTGGGATAGGCTGTAGGCTGTAGCCTAAACCTCGAAAATCTGACATGCAACACCCTGAACCCTTGAGTTCTTTCTCCCAATGCCAAGACCCTAAGCACTAAAATCCTGAACCTTTCAAGCCCTAAACCTAATCCCAATCCCGAGGGTCCGAAAGTGCATGGGCTCGTGGTCCACGTTTAGGGGTTGGGTTTGAGGGACCCAAAAAAGCTAAACCCTAAAGCAGGGTGGATTGCAATGGAATTCTCGGGGTAGACTTTGCAGCTGTCATCGTTGAGTTTCCCTAGCATAGGTTTTCAGAATTGTATAGGGCTGGAGTGGGTTATTCAGGGGCCCCAACAATTAGAATAGGGCCACTGCAGGATTTGTAGGGTTTGACATAGGGCCCTTTCTAGTTACACAAGCATTATGTCGTGTATCATACTATAGTTGTACACTAACCGTCAAGCTGCCAGGATGCTGGGCCTGAATGTGCCAACTCTACTTGGAGGGTCGAGGGACTTAGTAAGTAGTAGTTATTATATAGACTTATAAGTAACTTAATAGGGACCCTAATGGGGGTTATGGTACTTGTAACTCTATAAAACAACTACTTACCAAGTCCCCTGACCCTCCAAGTACAAGGCTTCATGGCCGGGATTTCGCGCTCGGGTTTACCCTAGACCCCCAAAGCCCCAAGCCCTAAGCCATCCTAACCCCTAAATCATTAACTCTAAAACCCCGAGCCCCAATCCCTTAAGCCCTTCCACACCCCAATCCCTAACCCTCCGCGGGCACAGGAGGATGGATACTACGGTTGATGATATAAATCCTGCATGACCCATAATAAGGAATATACCATAATTCCTATAGTTTAGAGTCCTTAAGGTAATGCAGGATTTATATCATCAACCGTAGGTGGTGCAAGGGTGGTTTACCTTCTGAACAGGTTCAGCTATCGTGCTGCGAGCGGGCCAAACATGGTGCAGTGCTCCGAAACCCTAAACCATTATCTCCAAAACCCCAAGCCCCGATCCCCTCAGCCCTTCAAAACCGAAAACCCCTAAACCCCTAAACCCTAAACCATGAACTCCCAAACCCAAAACCCCAAGCCCTAAGCTCTAAGCTCCGAAGCCTTAAGGCCTAAGCCCCAAGGCCCAAGCCCTGAACCCGAAACCCTAAACTCCAAAACCCCCAGCCCTCAGCCCTCATCCCTCCAAAACCCTAAACCCCCAACCCTTAAAGCCGTAATTCTTTTTTTAGAGCCTTAAACCCAAAGCCCTAAGCCCTCCCTTAAAGGAACCCTTAACGGAAAACCCCTCTAAAGGAACCCCCTTGAAGGAACCCTTTAAAGGAACCCTTAAAACGAATCCTTAGAGGAACCCTTAAAGGAACCCTTAAAGGAACCTTAAAAGATCCTAAACCCTAAACTCTAAACCGTAAACCCTAAACTCTAAACCCTAAACCCTAAACTCTAAACCCTAAACTCTATAAACCCTAAACCCTTAAAGGAACCCGTAAGCCCTAAGCCCTTCAAAGCTGCAAGCGCGAACTCACGGGAGGCGAAGCGGTGCCGAGGAAGCCACAGGAGACGCTTCAGGCTGTGCCTACAGGGTCCCTTGTTTAGGGTTTAGGGTTTGGTTTAGGGTTTTGGGTTTAGGGGTTTAGGGTTTTAGGGTTTAGGGTTTAGGGGTTTAGGGTTGAGGGAATTTGGGGCTTTAGGGTTTGGGAGATCGGATTAGGGGCTTAGGGGTTTTAGGGTTTAGGGGTTCCTTGTTTACTTTGCATTCTTCTGGTTGGTTCTTAGAACTTTAGCTTCCCGGGTTTCTATATGAACCAGAATAAGGAGGCCAAAAGTTGAACGTTCAGGATTTAGGAGGGGTTCAGAAGTCAGCCAAGCATTTAGGGCTTTTTCGGGTTTAGGGTTTTAGACTTTTAGGGTTTGGGGTCCCAACGACCTGTTCACAGTTGTTCAGGGTTGATTAGGGTTTATTAGGGTTTGGGGTTCATTTGGGTTCGAGGTTCCTTGTCTAGGGGGGCTTATTGGGGACTTTAGGGTTTATTGGCTGGGGACTTTACGGTTTAGGGTAGGGCGTCCGGTTTAAGGATTTGGGTTTAGAGTTTAGGGTTTCTTTTGGGACTTTGGGGTTTAGGGGATCGGATCGGATGAGGGGTCTAGGGTTTAGGGTTTAGGCATTAGGGTTCAGGGTTTGTTTAGTAATAATCTAGGGTTTAGAGTTTAGAGTGTAGGGTTCAAGGTTATTGATTAGGCTTCAGGGTTTAGGGTTTGGGGCTTGGTTCTTGTATCCAAAGTGGTAGAGGTTTTGGGGGTTTAGATTTTCAGGCTCTCAAGATTCAGGAGGTTGAGTTGAGGGTATAGTGTCTTTGAGGTTAGGGTTGTTGTTTGCTTGGATTTTCCAGCCGTTTAGGATTTGATAGGATTTTTTGTGGGTTAAAATCATAGTTGTCGTAGCGACAGCCGTCATCAAAGTTGTTACGGCAGTAACTGGATTCAAAGCAGAAGTGGGCCGAGATGCAGGTTTTAGGAGTCTTGGGTTTGGTTTGTATAAGCGTCATTAAACCCAGACAAGTATGCAACCCTTTCAACAGCTTGTCAAAGCTACAAGCCGCGTAAACGCCTTAGCAAGCCTGCAAAAAACATAAACACCTTCATCAAACCTTCAAAGTCTTTCCTTAAACCCTAAATCCTAATCCCTACACCAAACTGTCGGGCATGACTGTGCCACGGGAGGCGAGTCCGCAAGCCAAGGGGCCAGCTAAGGAGCAGGCGCCAGACGAGGTGGAGGCCGCAGTGATGCCTTCAGGGTTTAGGGTTTTGGGGTTTAGGGTTTAGGGGTTTAGGGTTTAAGGGTTTAGGGTTTAGGTCTTACTGTGCATTCGGAGTTTTGTAGAGTCTTTCTGCGAGTCTTGTGGTTTTTGTTTCTTGTAGGAGTTTTGAAACATTTAACGGTGCGGTGATACTCGTAGGTCGTAGGTGGTTGTTTTGATTATTGATACTTTGTTGTGGTTTTAGAAGGTTCGGGGCAGGCTGACATAGACCCGATACTTTAGGAACACCACCGAATTGTGGGATATGACTTCAATCAGATGAAGGATTCCTCTATAATGTAGGGTAGATTGCATTGTTACATGCTATACTGCACTATTATATCCAGGGATTCTGGACGACTCTCCTCGGACTCCACGAAACCTTGAACCCCAAACCCCCAAACCCCAAACCCTAAACCATGAACCCCAACTCTCAAAAGCCCAAACCCTCAAAACCCCAAAGCCTAAGACCCTAGGCCCCAAGAGAGCGCTAAGAGCCCCAAAGCCCTCCACTCAGTAATAGTTGAATAATATTCATAATATAGATTTATTAGGACCTCCATAGTAGCCCTATTATAGACTCTTACTGTATGGGGGCCGTACCCAAGCTATGCCCCAAAGCCCTCCACCCGCCTTAGGAGCCGCCGCCGGGTAGCAACGAGGCTGAAGCTGCCGATTCGCAGGCGCCTTTCCGAGCTTCTTTCGGCGTTTTTTCTGGGTTTAGGGGTTTAGGGTTTGGGGTCTAGGGGTTAACATAGGGGTTTAGGGTGCATTTTAAGGTTTTGCTGGGTTTTTGATGCATTTTTTTTTGCAGGGGGGGGGTGGGCGGGTTTGGGATTTTGGGTTTTCGGATTTAAGGGCTTCGGGGGTTTAGGGTTTTGGGGTGTTGGCGAAGTTTATGGAAGCAGCGGTCGAAAAGAAAAGAGCTGGATTGCGATTGTTCGCACAGCTCGGCTCAGGATTTCCGAGTTTTGACTATCACTTCTAGCTTCTAGTTCTCGATTTTTCGCTTTGGGGTTAAGGGGTCATAGTTCCGTCTTTTCAACTACAGCTTTGTCTGGAGTTCTAGAACGGCTTCTAGCACGGAGGATACGGTTTTAAGCACTGTATTGTTCTACAGGGATTGTTTCCGAACGGTACGGTTAACTTAATCAGGGGTCCTTCTAGTTCGGATCCTAGCATGACAAGATGTAAGGTACCTGGATTGTCTGAATCTCCCTATACTGCGCCCGTATCGGGTTTAGAGGGGGTGGGGCTGCCCAAAGCTTAACCGCGGAGACTGCGAAACGCCTGTGTAAAAAGGAGCATCACTTAATAGCACTACGAATCCCTTCATGGACGACCCTAGGGCTCCACCTAAATCATTGAATATTGGGTTACTTATTGTATGGTTAGTAACCTCTTTTGAGTAGCTGCAGGTGTAGGGTTAAGGTATTTTAACAACCCTGGCACCACACCAGTCAAGCCCAATCCCCGTAAGCACGACTGGTAAACCTCAAGCCTTCGATCCAGGCGCTGGCAGCCCGACTGACCTGCAGACTTTCAGGGTTTTTGGGTTTAGGGTATAGAGTTTAGGGTATAAAATTTAGGGTTTAGGGTTCAGGGTGTAGACTACAGGGTTTAGGATTTGAGAAATAGCAATGACTTCTAAAACCTGTCGGAAACTTTCAATAGAGAATAGAGAGCTGCTGAGACCTCAGAAGCCAAACTGAAAATCTTTCTGACACGCCACGAAACCCTTCCCAAACTCCCACGAACCCTGTGAAGCCTGATGAGGCTCCATAAGCCTTTAAGAAAACCAGTATGGAACCTTAAAAATGCCTAAGGCGTCCGACGGGACTGGCGCAGCTGTTGCTGGCGAGGGCCCCACCGATGATCAGGCGCGGACGTCCTCGGAGTTCCTGTGCATGGGTTTAGGGGTTTAGGGGTTTAGGGGCTTCCAACCTTCGGCGTGCACGCGCACAGTGCTCGCCCAGGTTCACCCAGTCTTTCAACAGGCTCTTACTTGTCGGAGAATTCGTTACAGGAAGTGCTTCTCGGCGAGAAATGGCCCCTTACGAGAAAGGCTGTCTCAGCCTGCTGCCGTTCCTCTACTCCCAGGACTGGCTGCTCGAGACGTCCAGCCCGAAGCTTCGGGAGGCGCACATGGAGGTGATGGTTAGGCACACGAGGGTGGCGAGACGCGCTAGCCATCCCTTTGGAGATGGCGAGGGACGTGCTCGCGCTTCGCTGCGTCGGCCTCCTCACGGGAAGAATTTGTTCTAAATCCTAAACTCTACATCCTACTGTGGTGGAAACCACATGAAACGACTACGGGCAGGAAGGATCCTCAGGGGAAGCCTCCTAACAGAGAAAGGCTCCTTCAACGAAAATCTCCAGCAAGGGCCTCCTTACGCGAAAGCCCACCCCTGTGGCAAAGGCCATCGTAAGGAGAAGCTTTGAATAGTTTTGGGGTTTGGGGTGTCTGGATGTCGGCCGCACCCTGCAAGAAGCCCCTGCCTAGCCCTTTTGAGCTTCAATCCTAAGCCCAAAACCGTAAACCGAGCCCTATAGAGCCCTGCAAATGCCTCAATCTATAGAGAGCCTTCGAGTGAGAGCCTTCAGCCCGGAACTTGAAACCCTAAACCCTAGCTCTAAACCTGCACCCTAAAGATCTAGAACCCCAAACCCAAGCCTTAAAGCTTATCTAAAGCCGCAAACCCTACACCCCAAACCCTAGGCCCAACACTTTGGGGTAGTCCGACTCGATGAGTGAAGGTCGTTGAGGAGGCTCCAGCATCCCCTGCGGCCTTCGTGGAAGAGGTCGGGAAGACAGCTTGGCTTGGGTTTCGGCGGCTTAGCATAGTGTGTTTATGTTTTGGCGGCTTTAACATAGGGTTTATGTCTTAGGCGGTTGAACATAGGGTTCAAAGTTTAGGAGTTTGCCTAGGCTTTGGGCTTCACGGGCTTTGATATACGGTTTTGGGTTTAGGGCCTAGGGTTTGGGGTTCAAAGTCTTGGGTTTCGAGTTCGCGCATCGGTTTTGGGTTTAAAAGCCTTTGAGGCAGCGGAGGTCTAAGGTTCAGGCCTTGGTACTGCACCCTCAAGCCCAAACGCTTCTCGAGTAGTGGCCCTCGCAAAATCCGAAACCCAAAACCCTAAGCCCGGAAACCCCAAGCGCTGCGATGAGTTTTGTTTTTTTAGACTTTGCATGTCTGTCCCACTGCACGCAAGTCAGTGATGGTCTCATGTGCCCAAAATACCGGAGTCTGTCATGTCAACTGGTGAACCCAAGCCCTACTGTACATCATGGGCCTTAGCCCTGACTCGTGCCTAAATATTCCTGGACACCCGCAACCTTTTGCGGAATCGTTCGTATCACCGTCATCGAGTCCTTTGATCATCTGAATTCTAAACGGCATCATTGGATTTCACATATAGTATGTAGTTCGAGAGGTGAAACGCTTTTGTAACTCGACAACTCTGCTTGGAGGTTCATGGGTAGTTATAAGTAGGGTTATCAGTAGGATAACTAGAGCTATAACCCATAGTAGGGGACTTATAACCCCACTTATAACTACCCATGAACCTCCAGACGGACCGGCCGGATGAATTCGAACGTAGGGGAAGACTTGGCCAAGTAATTCGGGTTGGAGCACCTCGGTGGGGTGCTGTCAAGCCAATCGCCGTCATGTTCGATTTCATCTGTTCGGCGGAATCCCTAAATCCTAAACCCTAAACCCTAATCCCTAAACTCTAAACTCTAAACCCTAAAACCTAATCCCTAAACCCTAAACCGCAAAGGAGGCGACTCGGGATGTTCGGGCAGATGTAAAAAGGAGTTCAAAAAAAAAAAAAACCGCAAAGGAAGACTGAGTACCCGGACTTCGACTTGAAAGCAATGAGTTTACAGACCGCCGCGCGGGATACACCAGGGGTTTAGGGGTTGTAGGGCTTAAACTCATTGCTTTCAAGTCGAAGTCCGGGTACTCAGTCTTCCTGAAAGAAAGTTTGCGGTTTGGGGTTTAGGGTTTAGGGGGTGAATCCAACCCTACGCTGGGAACTTGAGGAGAGTCAGATGAAGTGAAAGCACTCCTCATTCCTCATGGAGGCATCTACTGAACCCTAGGCCCCAAACCCTCAGCCTAAATCCCAAGTCCTCAACCCCAAACCCCTATCTGCAGTCGGAAAGAGCCCTTAAGTCTGAACCCTAAACCCTACACCCTGAACCCTAGACCCCAAGCTTTTTGGGGCGTTCGTGTCCATAGCCCAGGCCCCGGCACCACTGGCGGCCGGTGAGGAAGAGGTAGGGCATACTATAGGCCCTAAACCCTAAACCCTAAACCCTGACCTATATCTAGGACCCAGAGGAGGCCCTTATTCCCTTTTTTAAGGGTTTAGGTTCCCTTATAACCCCCTTTAAATCAAAAAGGACACCCTTTTTATTGAATAGGGTTCCTTTAAAGGGCTCTATAAGGGCTACCCTAAGGGCTAGTATAAGTATTTGGTATAGGGACCTAGATATTTACCTATACTACTGTGGGGGTGGGGGTTCCTTGTTATAGCCATAGTAATTATGACACACACCGAAATCCCATTGTAATTCTCGACGCCCTATTTTTACAGCTTCTTAGGGTTTGGGGTTTGGGGCTTTAAACAGAGGGTTGAATAGTCGAGGGGTTTCAGTGTAATGATTTAGGGTTTAAGGCCTAGGGCTGGTGACTTCGAGTTTAGGGTCTAGGCCCTTTGTGAGTTTGATTGTTTGCCTGAGGTTCAGGATGCAAAGGTTCGAATTTCCGGGTGGGGGTGGGAATCAGGGATCAAAATTCTGGCAGGTTTATAAGCTTTATAGACGTTGGTGCCCTCGCTGCAATCTGCAGGTATCTGAACTTCAATCACGAAAGGTGCCACAAGCGTATCTCGCAAGCCGAGTTGTGGTCCCATGAATCAAGTATACGCCTGAACGCCTAATATGGGGGGCCTGCATAGTTATTAAGAGCAGTCCCAAAGTTCCTTTCTAGTACTAGAGGATAGTATAATTACCCAAGACACTATCCTAATGACTGGAAGCCTTTCTACAGGGATGTGTAACATGGTTAAAGTATATCCCTTAGGTAACGAGATTTGGAGTCTCTGGGTCGATGTAGAGCTTCATTCAAAGCTTTTTGAGAAGCCTTTAGAAGTATCCCAAGAGCCGTCCAGTATAGAACCCTGACAAACCTGTGAAAGACCGGACCAATTGCTCTGTAACCAGCGTTGCGGTCGATCTTGTCAGAGTCGACTTTGCGGAACCACCGCAGGACACGCTTTTTGGAATCAGTCCAGGCCATCCACATGCAGGATTCGCCCTGGCTTAGCTACTCTAGCGACCTGGCGACCGCTCTTTGGTTCGCCGTCGCGAAGGCCGGTCGCGCACGCGCAAACTTGAGGCTTCATACATCTTCGGAAGGCCCGCTCTAGGGAGCGACCCCTAAACCCTAAACCCTAAACCCCCTAAACCCTAAACCCCCTAAACCCTAAACCCTAAACCCCCTAAACCCTAAACCCTAAACCCCCTAAACCCTAAACCCTAAACCCTAAACCCCCTAAACCCTAAACCCCCTAAACCCTAAACCCTAAACCCCCTAAACCCCCTAAACCCTAAACCCTAAACCCTAAACCCCCTAAACCCTAAACCCTAAACCCCCTAAACCCTAAACCCTAAACCCTAAACCCTAAACCCCCTAAACCCTAAACCCTAAACCCCCTAAACCCTAAACCCTAAACCCCCTAAACCCTAAACCCTAAACCCCCTAAACCCTAAACCCTAAACCCATCGACCCGACCGAGCATGCGACTTTCACAAAGCAGCAGGAGATCCCTCTGAGCGTCTCCTCTTGAAGAGGACGTGGTTTGTCGTCTGTGTCTGGGGTCTCCTAAACCCTAAACCCTAAACCCTAAACCCAAAGCCCCAAAACCCTAACACCCTAAACCCTAATTACCCCAATTGCATTTGGCATGACGACCTCTTGAGGGGGATCGCATGCCATCCTGGTCTTCCGAGCGGCGGTGGACTTTGAGCCTAGGGTGCTGGTCAGTGCTAGTCTACCTTAAACCCCATAGCCTATACCCTAAGCCTGACCCCTAAACCCTAAACCCTAAGCCTTAACCCCTAAACCCTAAACGTTAACCCCTAAACCCTAAACCCTAAAGCCCTTAGCCCTAAACCCTAAAACCTCAACCCTTCGCCTTAAAGAACTCCCAGTGTCGTCTTGCAGGTGGACCGGCCCCCGGTCCACGCCTTCCTCGCCCCGCTGCCGGCTCCCGAGGAGGCGCTGAAAGCGGGCGAAGAGGGGGCAGAACGGGGGAACCCTAAAACCCCATAGAACCCTTAAAGGAACCCTATAGCTCCCTTATAACCCTACTTATACCTACCCTAGACCGTAAACCTTATAGAGGGGGGCCCAGAGGGCCCACGGGGGTACGTGGGGTTTAGCTGAAAAAAGGGTCTGAAGGGGTTTATGGGGCTGTTATAAAAGGGGGGGGCAGGGGACACATGGGGTTGAGGGTTTAGGGGTTTAGGGCTTGGGGGTTTGGGTTTTAGGGGTTTCCACTCCAATATCCCGTAACTAAGGAGTATTCCTTAAGTCATAGTAGGGATCCTACTATACTTTAAGGTATCTTCCTCAATTATATAAGGGTTATTGGAGTCTCTGGGTGCTTGGGGTTTAGGCTTTACGGTTTAGGCTCTATCTGGGAAGGATCTTTGTTCCATGAAGATTTTGGACTTGTTGTTAACCCCTATTCTTTCAAAGTAGTTCGAGGCAGGATGTACACACAGCAGGAGCGAAGGAAAACCCGAACGCTTATGAGGATACTTTAAGTCCCTTGATGCTTTGAGCATGGCCTCCTAAACCCTAAACCTTTTTGCGGGTAGGTCGCCTGTTGGAGGACCTTATTGGGTTTCAGTTAAGAGGCCTTAATTAGAATGGGTTTTGAGGTACACGCACCATGATTCTGTAGCACTATGACGGGGTATTGCTTCAAGCCCAGCATAAACTTGCAAGCAGTTTTCCAATTTCTTTACTTTCAAACTTATAGATTTGTCGAGGTTTTAAGAGCGCGTTGGAGGGCTGAAAAGGGTGTCAGAAGGCTCTTGGAGGGGTTTGTAGAGCTCAATCCGTTCAGGAAGGTCCCTCTACTATGACCACAGGAGTGTTGATTGCTTAGTGATTTTTGTGGTTTTTCTAAGTAAACCTTTTCGTTGCAGAGTTTGGGCTTTAGGGGTGCAGGGCTTTGCAAACTCCTGAACCCTAAACCCCTAAACTCCGAAACCCTAAGTCACAAAACCACTCCACCCTACATCCCGAAACCTTAAATCTCTAAACCTGAAGAACCCCAACCCCCAACTAGCACAGGAGACTCCTCCCCCTGCTGTCGCCATCTGCCCAGACGCTGAAGCCGAGGCTGTGGGCTCCTTCTAAAGGGGCTCTCGGGTAGTCTTGGGGCTTAGGTTAGGGACCCCAAAGCACATGAGCATAAGCATTTTAGGGGGATATCCCTACCGTATTGGCCTTCCTTTTGAGGGGGTTTGATCTGGGATAGCCCTATCCTCATTTTTGCTTATGTGCGTTTTTGTGGCCCTACTAGGGCGTAGGCTTAGTAGCGCAGGTGACCTTTAACCTTTTGGGGCTTGGATGATCCTGCCTTGATTGTAAAGGTTAAGCTTTTTTGGGCTGGGGTACTCAGCTGCTTTGTAGGGTGCTACGGCCTCGAGGTTTAAGGTTTAGGTAAAGTTTAGGGTTTGAGGTGAGGGTCTAGGGCTTAGGTAGGGTTTGAGGGTTTGCGGTAGGTCTGCGTTGGAGGTTCAGGTTTTAGGTTGAGGTGGGGTTGCAGGGTTTGGGGTTTAGGGTGTAGAGTTGAGGCAGGTTTTAAAGGTTTGAGGTTTAGGGTTTTTTTGAGGCTTTTGGGTTTCGGGGTGTCTAAGAGTCTAGGAACACGAAACCTGTTATTGGTTTTGGAGTTTCCAAAACCCGCTAGTGAAGGAATTTGCATTAAATCAAGTTCAGGGTCAGTCTCTATATATATATATATATATATATATATACACACACACACACACACTTGGCATCGATTGTTTAATATAGAGCCCTAATTATAGATAATTTTGGGGACTGCTGAAATCGACACCTGGTATATGTCTAAACCGAGGACCCCCGAATCACGAAACCCGGTTTAGGGTTGGGTTGTCAGGTGGGCTGGTTTTGATGTTACATTTTGTTCGTTGGGCCCCCAATAGAACCCAAATCCCTAAGCTTAAGCCTTGTTGCTAGAAGCGTTTCTCGAACATAGGGGACCTTAAATATTGTACGCTAAATAGTAGGATCTTTGTTATAAGGACCCAAAACACTAAACCGTAAACCCTAGACCCTAAACCCTAGACCCCAAAGTAAGGTACGCCTAATTGCCTGGAGCCGCTCTTGTTGTATACACAGGACTTCGAACTGCCGATACCCTAGACTCTAAACCCTCCCCAGGATCTAATACGAAACGGTTTAGGGTTTAGGGATTAGGGACGCTTTGCGGTCCAGACTTAGTGCTTTCAGTGTGCAGGGCCTAAGTAAGGGTTGGTGGTCTTTATGAGACCCAGAGAACCAAATACCCCTTAACTCAGGAATACAGCTTAAATCATAATATGAAGCCCTATATAATTTAAGCCATATTCCTTAATGAAGGGGTATTGGGCTCTCTGGGGAACCTCCTAGCACCCTGACCAGGCCGCTGACGCTGATGCTGCAGTGGAGCAGGTTGATGAGGAGGAGAAGCGGCACCCCAAATCCTCATGACCTAATCTAAACTACTCCTAGACGCTAAACTCTAAAGCCAAGCCTACAGCCGTAAAGCTCGAAACTTCTCTATCTAGCCCAAACCCTACACCCCAAACCCCAACCCCTAGCCCTGAACTCTTACAACCCCAAGAAGCAAACCCTAAACTCCCAAACTGAAGCCCTCAACCCTACACCCTACACTCGACTTGGAGGTTCATGGGTAGATATAAGCGGGGTTATAGGTCCCCTAACATGGGCTATAGCTATAGTTATCCTACTTATAATAACCCTACTGATAACTACCCATGAACCTCCTCTATTAGAACCCATAGAGCCCTCATAGATCCCTTAAAGGAGGACAAGCGGGAGGCATTGCCTGCTGATCTCCAGCGTCAAGTAGAGGCTCGGACTCGGATTGGGGGAGGGGATCTAAGTTTCAGGATTCCCTCTATTAAAATAGTAGGGTTTAGGGTTTAGGGTGTGCTACTTTATATTTGTTTCAGTGAGGGTTTCGCAAGGGTTCTATGAGGGGTCGAGAAATTCCCCAGAACGGAATTTGAGGTGTTTACAGAGGATGTTATAGGGCTTGTGGTCTGCCGCGCATTTATTCAAATACAGCAAGCCCCAACACCGTCCCCACACCCACAACTGCGATTAACCTTTATGTTTTTTGCTTGATGGGAACCTGCCTAAATGAGCATGTGAGCTTTGATATTTGGATAACAGTCAATATAACGTATTCGGGCTTCCTCAAGAAACCATATGATGGCAACTAACTCCACCCATACAGCAAAAGAAATGTTTAAACCTCCGAAATCACTTCCGAGCCCCCCGAACAACCTTAACCTAAACCCTAAACAACCAATCCCAAACCAACAGCAGCCCTAAGTTCCCTAATCATCAGTCATAGGCGGCCAAAACGGGTTCTAGCCTCTGGGTGTTTACCAAGGATTTAGGGTTCCCATAATCGGGTTCATACTAAGGAACCCCTAGCCCAAGAATCTTAACCCCCCCTTTTGGCCTCCCATCAATCAGGTTCACTGCCATCCAGAGCAGCGGCCCTTGGAGCAGGTGCTGAAGGCCCGGCAAGTTCGACCCTAATGTAGGGGCCTTAATAATTAGAATAGGGTTCCTTTAAAGGGGTCTGTACGGGTTACTATAAGGGACCTAGAAGGGTATTATCATGTAGGGGCCTAAGTAATTAGAATAGGGTTTTGGGGCATATTATGCAGTAGTCACAATAAGGAACCCACAAAATAGTCTCGGTAATTATTTAGGCCCCTGTGTTAATCAACGACCCTCATCGTGGGAATGACCAAACCCTAAACTCTAGAAGGTACTTGGAGCTTAATGGTGTGGAGTTATAGTTATAAGTCCCCTACTATAGGCCATAACTACAGTTTTCCTTCTTGTAGCCCTACTGATCCAAGTAGGGCTGAAGTCTCATATTAAGGTTCCGACAGGTGCGGAGTTGGGGCTTTACGGGTTTAGGGTTCCTATGCCGGTTGTGCGTCTTTGGGTTTAGTGTTTAGGATTTTGCAGCTTATAAGGGTTCTGTCTGTGTCTATAGGATTGAACGGTTTAGGGTTCCAGGATTCATGCTTTGGGGTTGAGGGTTTAAACAGATCAGGATTTAGGTTACAGGGCTTGGTTTGGGGTGACAGTTTAGACCGTTGCCTTCTACATACCCTAGAGCTCCCCGAGAGTCCCTGGAGGGCTTGTGTAGGACTGTTGAACCCTCAAAGCGTTTCCTCGTCTCTTCATAAGAAAGGTTGCATGTAACCCTTTGTGAGTTTTTGGGGTCTTAAGCAAGCCTGCCGCAACACACCTTCCAATCACAAGAGCAAGGTCCCAACCTCTGAACCAACAAAGCTTCACTTCGCATAAATGGTTGTGAGGGTTATAGAAACCCACACCCTAAACCCCAACAGCCTAAACCCCAAACCCTAGATTTAAGTGGTAGGATCCTTCCAGGTAAGAGAGTGAGAGAGGGCCCCGTACCTTTAAGAACGCATCGGATCCCCAATCGGGGGGCTTGGGCCTGAACACGAAGGCCAGAAGGCCATAATGTATTTGGGAGTTTCCGAAAATTAGGGGTACCTTATTTTGGGCCCTATTGTCGGAAAATCCCATTTAGGGTTTTGGGCTACAGGGCTAAAGGGTTTTGGGCTAAGGGTGTATGGGCCGGGAGAACTACCAGTCTGATTTCTTTAGGGCTCCCTAGACAATCGCACTAGAGTGCACCCGAAACCCAATTTTCGTCATTCGGGCCCTCGTGTTGAGGTTTTCAAGGGCGTTAAAATAGCACCGGCCTAGATAGTTGGTAGCCATACTATGTTGGAGGTTCCCTATGATGATTGTAGTATAACAGGCCCCCAAAACCCGATTCTAATCATTAAGGCTTGTACAGTAGCCAAACCACAGGAGCCGAACGAGCAGCAGAAAGCAGAGCCTGTTCGGAAGAAGGACACCTGGCTTTCAGAAAGGTTTCATAAGACTCCTCAAGCGTCTAGTTTTCATGGGGTTGAGGCACGAACTAGCCCTAAACCATAACCATGCAACGCTAAAGCCCGAATTGTAGGGTTTACAGGGTGCAGGATATATGCGTCGAGGGAAATCTTGGTCTAGGCCCTCTAGGCTCAGGCTTGACGCGTAGGCTTGACGATGCTGAAAGATGAGGCCCTAAACCCTAAACCCTAAACCCTAAACCCTAAACCCTAAACCCTAAACTCTAAATGGGTGTAGGGTGAGGGAGTTGTGGGCCCAGGGTGCCGGGAGGCAGGCTTTCGGGCTTTCTGGGCTCAGGGTGTAGGGTTCGCGTGTTTCTGTGTCTGTGTTTAGATGCCTTTTAAACCCGGAAAGTTCCCGAACCCCAGAGCCTAAACGACCATGATCTGCTTGTGTGAACCCGAATACGGAATTGGAAGGGGCCCCACACAGAAATCTAGGTTGTGGTAGCTCAACGTAAACTTAAACCCTAAACCCCAAGACGAATCAGCACAGGAACATAAACTACCCCGACACGCGAAGCCGGAACGAACCGCGAGAAAAGAACTAAAACTTGTTTGTAGTCTTCGAGGCAAAAATATGTATGTATACAGATAGACAGATAGATAGGCAGCTAGCTAGGTAGATATGTAGATCGATAGATGGATGGACGGACCCCTGTTCATAAATTGTAAACACCCTGCTTTTGGCAAGGCATGGTAGCTTAATGTGGAATCCGAGGTATTATCCTAGCAGGCATCTTGTAGCCGGACACGCACCGCCTGTGCAAAGCCACTAGCCCCTTAAACCCTAAACCCTAAACCTTAAACCCTCAAACCCTAGATCCCAAACCTCAAACCCTCAAACCCTCAAACCCTAAAACCCTAAACCCTAAACCTTAAACCCTCAAACCCTAAACCCTTGACCTTAAACCCTAAACCCCAAGCTCTAGCATGTGGAAGCCCTCCTGTAAACCTGAAAGACCCTCCGCCAAACCACCCAAGGATTCCGCCGTCCCTCATCCGAAAGTCCTAACTCAACAAACCTGTTTGGGTTATATACCCTAAACCCTACAACCCTCCACCCGATACCAAAAAACCCTAAACCCTAAAGGTTACAAACCTATATATATATATATATATATATGTGTGTATATATATATATATTCACAGATATATATATATATATATATATGCTTACTCGGGTTTCTTTATCTAAGGCAAGGGTTTTCCAGGGGACAGGCATATAGCAAGCTCTGAAGCTCTAAACCTGACGCGTTGAACTTTGATAAACCCTGACCTCGTCATAAGCCCTACTTGGAGCTTCATGGGTAGTTCTATGTGGGGTTATAAGTCCCCCCTATATGGGTTTTTACTATAGTTACCTTGCTTATAACCCTACTTATAACTACCCATGAACCTCCAAGTAAACTCCAAGACCCACAAGTACCGTAATTATGTAACTCATTTTAGGGCTTATTAACCCGCGTATAACTACCCATGAACCTCCAAGAGACCTCGTCATAAACCGGGCTTAGGGTTTAGGGTCCCCCAAATCCTTGAACCCTGAAACCCCTAAACCCTAAACCCCTAAATGTGGAGTCCAAGCCTTCGACCCAGAAGCCCCAAACCGGCCACCCCGAACATGTAATGTAGGGAACTGAAGAATTAAAATCGGGTTTGGGGCTATATTATACTTTAGTTATATAGTAGGGAGCCACCTATTCTGATTATTAAGGCCCCTGCATTATGCTTCTACTATTCTTCCTTGGGGTTCCTTCTTTGACCATACTACCCACTCACTAATTTTATTCCTTAGGGTTCCTTGTTTTATTTGCCTACATTACGCCCTTCTCCGTGCACTAGGAGCCCTTAAAACGGCCTTATAGAACCCTCAAACCCTATAGACCCCTTTATACGAAACCCTTGAAGGAACCTTATAAACTCATAGGGATCCTTAGGGGTGTAGGGGGGAGGGGTGTAGGGGACTATATTTCCTTAAATCGGCCTTATTAGTCCTTATTATGGGCCTTAAGGCCCCCAACCCCCCCTCCCCCTACACCCCTAAGGATCCCTATGATAAACCCCACTGATAACCACTGTAGGGGCCTAAATGATTACCAATACTGTTTTTGTGGGTTACTTTTTACGATTACAGTATAATATACCTCAAAACCCTATTCTAATTATTTGGGCCCCAGTGTAGTGTGGCGGTTCTGACTGCAAGGGCCGTGCTTTCTTTTCTCAGTGAAAGACTGAGCAGGAGTCGCAAGCTTTTGACGCTTGTCGGTCAGTATCCAGAAGTGGTGCTGCGCTACGTTGTGTTCGTCTCACATGAACACGAATGCGGTGTGATGATGATGATTTGGGCCCCAACATGATAGTACCCTTATGGATCCCTTATAGTAACCCTTATAGACCCCTTTAAAGGAACCCTTTTCTATTCATTAAGGCCCCTATATGACCCACAAATCTCCAAGCAGGCGACCCCGCTCCCCACCA
Source organism: Symbiodinium sp. CCMP2592 (assembly GCA_905221615.1). Lineage (NCBI taxonomy): Eukaryota > Dinophyceae > Suessiales > Symbiodiniaceae > Symbiodinium > Symbiodinium sp. CCMP2592. The sequence continues at coordinate 103,517 of CAJNDT010000380.1, read as the reverse complement.
ATGCGCGTGGCAAGGCCAGGACATAAGCTCAAGCATTTTATGTAGGGATCCCTACCTTATTGGGCTTCGATATTAAGGGAGTCTATATGGTTTTGGAACCGGAGTTGCCGATTCAGGGTTGAGGGTTTAGGGTGTTTAGGTATTTAGGGTTTGGAACTCAGGGGTTCTGGTTTACTGCTTCAATAGGGCTACATAGGGTTCTAACAGGTTTCTATGTGGGGTTCGTCAGGGCTATTGAGGTTTAGGGTCCCGCGGTGGGGTTGAGTTTTTCGGTGTTCCGGGTTCGGGGGGTGGCGTCCGCGACAGAATCTCCCAGTTCACGACTCTGCATGGAATGGTTCAGGGTTTAGTGTTTAAGGTTGAGGGTTTAGGGTTTTAGGCCTCGGTTGAGCGACGGGATCAAAGGAGACGACCGCCGCAGCGGAGGCGGACTCGGCATGTGAGATCGTGCAAATGGGAGTTTCCGAAGAATTAGGGGTACCTTATTTGGGGGTCCTTAGAATAAGGCTCCTACTATTTAGGGTACTATATTTGGATCCACTATTTTCGGAAATCCCCATATTGGCACGATGAAAAATGTCCATGTACGTAGTTCTGCAGCAGGCAGGGATGGAACAGCAGGCTGCGCAAACCCTTAAACCCCTAAACCAGCCTGTCCAAGGCAGGGTCGTGGCAGCAGGAGAAAGGCCCACTGCATTCAAAAAAAACCATAGCGGTGCTTGTTTTGTGTTAACAAGAGAACAGCACTGTGACTTGCATCTAATCTTCGAAGGAGCTTCAAGACTGAGGAGGGATAATGTAGGAATCTGATTAAGAAACCCTGGCCTTATAACGCCAAAATAGTAAGATTCATATTAAAAAGGAACCCCAATAAAGGCCCAAGGTTTCTTAATCAGGTTCCTACACTAACATTACTGCATCGTCAGTCTGAACACATGAAAGTACATCGGGGGTAATGTTTCGTCGGCCCAGGCTTGAGGTTGGGAGTAAGGTCTAGGAGGCTTCACGGCGCAGGCCCTAAGCCCCTGAACCCTAGAACTCTCAACCTCACTAAACCCTTAAACCCAAGTCTAAAGAAGCCGCTGGCTCCGCGAGTCTTGCCCTAAACCCTAAACCCTAAACCCTAAACCCTAGGTGGAGTGGTATGCTTTGGATGCTGCGGACTCTGAGCAGGAGGACGGGGTTCTCGAGCTCAGGTCCGCCGAGGCTTTGTGTGGAAGCCCCAAATGCAAAGCGGGGCCAACGACTCCCAAACTCTTTTCTTAAGCAGCATACCCTAAACCATTTTAAAGGCACCCTTATCATTTAGGGTTCAGGGTTTGGAGGCTTTGGGTGAAGTTACATTGCTGGAAAACGGGGAGTTTAGGAGTTGTTGGGGCAGCTTCTTGGAGGCGGTTGCTAGGCCCTCCAATATCCTTCAATTAAGGAAGGAAGACACCTTAACTCATTTAGGGGATCCTGTCATACTTTAAGGTATATTCCTTAATTAAGGGATTTAGGAAGGTGTGGGTTATGCACCAGAACTCCGAAGCATCTTTCTTCAGTAGGCCGGTTTGAGGTTTCCTTTGTATAGTTGGGTTGCATTTTGCATTCTTATTATGGGTACTTAAACCTAGTAAGGAATTGAAACTAAGATTTTGAATACTATCCCAACCATGCTGGTGTCATAATACAAGGTTGTACACACACATATCCTGAATCCACGGCTGCTGCCCTAAGCTGTTGCGTGGACACGAGGAGCCGGCCAGAAAGATACGAAAGATTCAGTTCAATACAAGACGGATTACCAAAGGCATGTCCGAGAAGGAGAAGCAGGCTATCATTCAGGAATGGAGACTGAATAAGATCAAGTCCAGCAAGGCGTGGCATGACAAGTTTGCTTCGAAAAGGGCACCTGGCCTGCACGGATCAAAGAATTGCAACATTGATAGACATGTGGATGAACATGTTTTTTTTTCACGCTCGAGGTGCACGGAAACGTCAAGCACTCCGATCCTGGCAGAACCCAGAGAGCCCAATACCCCTTAATTAAGGAATATACGTTAAATCATAATATGAAGCCCTATACAGTTTAAGCCATATTCCTTAATTAAGGGGTATTGGGCTTTCTGGGAACCTAGACCCAGAGCCGAAAATTTAGTCCCAAAAGCCGGAGGGACTCAAGGTTACTGTGTGACGAGACACTGGGGATTTTGGAGTGTTGGGGGTGCTGCTTAACCCTAAACCCTAAACCCAAACCCTAAACCCTAAACCCCTAAACCGTCAAACTCAAACCCTAAACCCTAAACCGTAAACCCTGAACCTAAGCCCAAAGCCCTGTTGATGCTTTCTCGGACCGTTATCACCCTCCCAGACCTCCGGGAAGATCTAGAAAGTAGATCCCCTAATCGGGGCCCTATACTACTAAGGGTACTTTATAGGAACTCCCATTAAGGGATCTACTTTCTCCCGGGGGTCTGGGCTAGGACGAGCCTCTCAGGATGCTCTAGAGTTACTTGGAGGTTCATCGGTAGTCAGTTATAATAAGTAGGGTCCATGCGTAGGATTTCTATGTATGTATGTATGTATGTATGTATGTATATATATATATATACATATCTATCTGTATATATATATATCTATGGATATATACATATCATAGACAGATAGGTAGATAGATAATGTTGGATCCGGATTAACAACCCCCCCCCCCGCCCCCCCCCCGCTGTCAAGGTTAGCCCGCTTGAACTTGTTCATGGGTTCAAGTTTTTCCCGGCCCCCCCCCGATTATGTGGGGATGGGGTTAAATATTAAGTATAGTAGTAAGTAGATAGAGAGTACTTAGTAAAGTATTGCAGTCGTACAATAGGAGTACAGTAATATAGTAGTAGTACAGTAGTATAGTAGTAGTACAGTAGTACAGTAGTATTACAGTAGTATAGTAGTAGTGCAGTAGTACAGTAGTACAGTAGTACAGTAGTTCTCTTTACGGTTTAGGGTTCAGGGTTTGGGGTTTAGGGTTAAGTCATAAGCCTCTAAATCCCCTAAATCCTTACTTCGGGGATTTTCGGGGATGGCCCCGTCTAATCGGGGGGGGTTTAGGCGAGCTCCGGTACTATAGGGGTGGGGTCTAATGGACTTCTTCATTAAGCCCATGACATGCCCGGGACGGCCCGTCTAATCTGGGGGGGTCTCTTAATCCGGAAACGACATTAGACCGATAGAGTTATAACCCTCATCATATTACTGCCCACGGATCTCCAAGTAGACCCCAACAACTCCCGAAACCCTAAACCCCATAAGCCCGAACATAAAACCCGAAACCTTTCGACCCTGAACCCCAAACCCAAACCCCAAACCCTAAACTGAACGCGAAGCCCTACGACCCTAAACCCCAAACCCAAACCCCAAACCCTAAACCGAACCCGAAGCCCAACGACCCTAAACCCCAAACACAAACCCCAAACCCTAAAGTAAACACGAAGCCCTACGACCCTAAACCCCAAACCCAAACCCCAAACCCTAAAGTAAACACGAAGCCCTACCTCAACCGATAAACCTCGAGGATCCTCAACCCTAAACCCTCAACCCTAAACTGAACCCTAAACGCTAAACCCTGAATCCGAAGCATCAACCCTGAACCCTCGACCAAAAACTCAAAAAACCTGAACCCTCAACCCTCAACCCTCAACCCTAAACTAAAACCCAAAGCCTACGACCCTAAACCGTAAACCCTAAACCCTGAACCTTAAACCCTAAACCCCAAACACAAACCCCAAACCCTAAACCCTCAACCCTAAACCCTCAACCCCAAACCCGAAGCCCTAAACGATAAGATTTCGAGGATCCCTTTCCGACGCTCGTGCCGGAGCCTCGGCAGTCGGAGCCCGAAGAGGCTGCGGCGACGCAGGCCGGAGCCGATCTTGCTGGGCTTTATAAGGTTTGTGGGGTTTAGGGTTTTAGGGTTCCCTAAACCCTAAACCCTAAACCCTAAACCCTAAACCCCGAAAAGGGACCCTAATTTGGTTTAGGGTTGAGGAGGTTGAGGGCTTAAGGGTTCTAGGGTTGAGGAGTTAGGTTGAGGGGGTTGTTTAGGGGGGTTTTCAGTATTTAGGGAGCCTGGGCTAACTCCAAAACAGAAACGGATCAGGGAGAAGTTCGCAACTTGCGTCGTACTTTTTTTTAAAGGGTTCAGGGTTTGGGGTGTAGGGTTGTGCTAAGATTAAAGGTGTGTTTGATCTGCTTATTCCCTTACAATAGAATCCTTATGTGTTCTTGACTCTTCATATCAAGTTAGTATCTGTTGTTTTTGTTGTGCTCGTGATTTTGTGGTTTGAAAGTTTGGTCGGGGTGATTGTGAAGATCTTTGGTGCTTCTTGGGGTTTGACCGGGTCCTTCTTTAAAGCCAGGGCTTGCTAGAGGGTTTGTATTGTAGGGTTGTTCTTTTTGAAACGCGTCCCCGAGATTCTTCTGCATGAGGGTTGCTTTACCTGAGGTTTAAGGACGGTTAGCATGGGTGAATGCGACTCTTGTTTCAGTTGATAGAGGCTTTATCGGACTGAGGCTTGCATACCCCAAAGCCCAAAACCCTAAACCCCTAAACCCAAAGCCTAAACCCTTAAACTTCTCAACCCTAAACCCCTAAACCCTAAACCCCAAGCCCTAAATCCTAAACCCTAAACCCTCAGGTTTAAACGCTAAGCCCTAAACCCTAAAACATAAACCGTGGCATTTTCCGCTTGGGGTTTCGCGGGCAACTGGCTGGTTGCCAGCCGAATGAGCACCGAAGCCTTAAAAGTCCTTTGAAGTTCCCAGAGAGCCCAATACCCCTTGATTAAGGAATATGGCTTCAATCACATAGGGCTTCATATTATGATTTGGGCTATATTCCTTTTTTTAAGGGGTATTGGGCTCTCTGGCTGGGTTGCGGCTCAGATAATGCGGGCACTAGACAGATTCTATCAGGGCCGTACAGGGTTAGATATGGCTTTATAGTGTTGTAGCGGGTTTTATAGACCAGGCTTGGGGCGAATTCCCCCCCGCGGAAGCTAAACCCTTAGAGCCAAAGCCACTGCCCTGGACCCCTAAACTGAACGACAATGTCCATGCTACGAGTGCAGCGCGTGGCACCCGAAGTAGTTCGAAGTTTCCGGATGCCCTCTTCTCTTGTGTGGCAAGGTCGTGTACGAGTCGTCTGCCGGCATGAGAAGTGTCCAGACGGTTCTTGCCATCCGCACCCTAAACCCTAAACCCTAAACCCTAAACTCAAGGCCACCTTCGATGGTGGGCGGCGCTTAAGCCCCTCGACATCGATGGCGCAGGTCGATCCAAGACGCTCGCCCACCGTCCCACAGCCCAGCGGTACTGTCGCACCCACGTTAGGCCCGGTACCGGGACACGTTCTCCGCGGGACCAGTACTGGTCCCTATTGAAGTCATTTCCCTGGACCTGCTGCTTGAGATGCTGGAGGGGCACTGCGCACCCCCCAAAAGGGGACCCCCCCCCTGAGATGTAACCTGGACGTGTATCCCCTCGCTAGGCGTACAGGAACACAGGCACTCAGGTGTCTCTTTTGCTACAGGCGCACAGCTGTAGTCCACTGCACTAGAACCTTGAGCAACAGGCATGGATACATGCAAGTGATACGTGAAACAGACAGGCACCTGGATGTGTAACATTCAGTGTTTCAACCAGGCACAAATTTAAAACACGTAGAGCTGCATGGCCGTGGAGTCGGCAATCTACAAGCCTGTTATTGCTCTTGGTCGAATTAGCGGAGTATTGAGCTACATCTGCGACTTGAAGAGAATCTATACATCTCTAGCCTGAAGACAGCTTCAATGAAAAGAGCAGAACACGCACGAAACGCAAACGGATCTTCAACTGAAAACTTTTGCTTGAAAGTTGCCCACTTGTGTTTCAGTTCCCTCTCCAGGCGGAAAGCATACTGTAACATAAAGGTGTAAAGCTTAGCTTTACTTGATGCCAGCATGACATCTTGCGGCAAGGCAAATATATAAGGGCATTAGAAGTATCTTATCCTGAGATAAGTATCTTCCTTTGAGAAAGAGTTCTTTAGGAAGTACCTTTTCCTGAGAAAAGCATCTCCCTATGAAATGGCGAATGCTCAAAGTGGATACCTTCTTATGAAAGAAGCATTCCGTGAAACACACAGCCAGTTCAGTCGACGAACTCTAGGTCTGCATCCCAGGTTCTATCACGCCAATGATCCTCACCATGCCAACGGTAGATGTCGACAGTGTGAATCGGCATCACCGGCTGATGACGAACAGGGTCGTAACCGCGGGGATCAGCAGGGGATCTAGGTAGCGATATCTGTGGATCTGGAGCAACGTCTCCAACTTGTTCCAAAGGAACTTCTTCAGAACCATTGTCCATATCCACGTCCGAAGAATCGGAACCTAGTCAGTTCTTCCCCTTGTTCTTGCCCTTGGACTTGTCCTTGGATTTGCCTTTGGACTTGCCCTTGTCGGCGTCCTTCCCTTTTCCTTTGGAGGACTTGCCTCCTTTGCCGCCTTCTTTGCCACCAGGAGGTTGTGCGGGTTCTGGAGGACGTTGAGAACCAGAAGCTTTAGCACCAGAAGCTGCCTCTTCCTGAGAAGAGCTTGCTCCCTGTGGTGCGGCTGCAGGACCAGTAGAACCAGAACCACGCGCCTTGTTCAGCTTCTGTCTCTCTTTTCTTCTGTCCGCGGCTTCCTTCATGGTGTCGGGATTGCGGTTGAGCGCTCTCATCCTGCCTCCAGAGTACTGGTTCGCGTGAACCTCGATGAGGAGCGGAGTGTGAGCGTCATAGTCCCGATCGTTGAGAAGGTACGCGGCGCTGGTGGAGTTTAACAGCCACTCAGAGACATGGATGTCGAACTCAGTCTTTGAAGACGGAAACTCCGCCCATTGATCGTCCGACATGCTGTGTCCCCATTCCATGACTGTAGCCATAACAGGATCCAAACCAGGAAAGGTATTCCAGTCTGGTTGCTTAGCTTCCTTGTATGGCATTCCCAGCGTGTCCTCATACTGTTTCAGAAGCCACATGGCGTTTGCTGACACATGTCTCGCACGAGGCGAACAGAGGTGTGGGCACTTTGGGCTTTCTGACCATGCCTCCAAGAAGTAGTCGAGAAGGCTTTGGTACATCCCGCCACGAATATCCATCGACTCCTGCTTTCTGCCGGTGGCCCGGTAGAGGGCCATGTTGGCGTCGCCACCGATGAGGTCGACTTGGTAGTGCAGGCAGTCGATGAACATGTTGCCCAACACTTCATGAGCCAACGCCACCTTGTCTGCCGCCGCGTCGTTGTGGAGGTGGAAGACACAAACTCTCAGCCGGTCGGATCCAGCTCGCTCCAAGACCTTGGTCAGTGACTCATCTGGAACATCACCACGACTGCCCTGGAGACCGGTCGGTAACGTCATGCCATACACGATTTCCGCGACCATATAGGTTATTGGAAGGGACTCGTGGGCATATCCACTGAGAGTGGAGCCGGCAAGACGTGTGATCGAAGATCCGACACCATTTGTACGACTTCCCACCATCAGGTCCTTGGACTCGTTACGAAGGAATTGCCAACCGCGTGACTTGAGGAAGGCCTCTTCGGAGTCATCGATCTGAGCCGCTTCGCAGAGCATGAACAAATGCGTCTTCGACTGTGCAATCGATTTTATCAAGGCTCCTTTAGATGGTGTAGCATCGTCCCAGTCAATGTGATCAGCAACGGAGCGAGGAGCGGTACGCTTTCTTCCCCTGCTCATGTTGCCGAGATTGAGGATGAGCGCGGCATACTTGGTCTTGCTGGTGAAGATAGGGACATTGGAGTCCTCTGCCAGACCAAAACGATGAATATAAGGATTCGGCGTCTTCTCAAGAGAGAGGTCCCCGATCTCCTCTTCATCGACTCCGGCGCTCAAGAAGTAGTGAATCATAGCATTCAAAAGTTCTTCTCGAGTTGCCGGATTGCCGCTTGCATCCAGGGACTTCAGCTTATCAAGAAGTGCTTCCATGACTTCCAGTGCTGATTCTCGGATGTCAGAGGCCTTGCCCATGAGCTTGTCGTCCAAGGTGCTACGAACGTCCCCAGAACGAAAAGCAACGTTCTTCTTGTCGGGACGACGCTCATAGATGGGATCCATCTTGTTGAGTTGGTCGAATAGATCCACCATAGAGAGAGAGTATTTCTGTCCCTTGTGGTTTGGAACATTTACCCTCCAACTCATATGCTGCACCTTGTAGGCGAGAACGGGCTCGTAATCAGGATCACGAAGTCCTGTATGATACAAGCCTGAATAGCCATATCCATGCAGCTGCTTGCAGAGCATCCGCATAGGGCTTTGTCGTTCGATTTCGGTGAGCTGCGTAAGGAAATGTTTGAACTCTTCGAGATCGACGAGCTCGATCTTTTCCTTTGCTTTGCCCATCTTGTCGAACGCGTTCTCATTCTGGTCCTCTGCATCCTTCGCGGCCTGGTAGTACTCAGGATCCGGAACGGTCTTGCATTTCCCCCAGATGCCTTGATCGTGAAGTTCACTTTCATCATCCTTCTCGGGAGAAATGTCTGGCATGGATTCCTCACCCTGTGGTGAGCCTTCCTCAGCCATTTCGACGTTCTCGGACTTACCTCCTTCCTGACCCATGTGCGCATCAGGTTCGACCTTCACCTCGGATGCCTCTCCCTGTGGAGAGCTTTCCGTGGCTTCGGTCTTCTGTTGTGGAACATCCACCCCAGATGCCTCCCCATGTGGAGAGCTTTCCGGAGCGTCCGTCTCCATTGGCTCGACAGTAACCCCAGATGCCTCTCCCTGTGGAGAGCTTTCTGGAGCTTCAGTCTCCATTGGCACATCGGTCGGCTCGGTCTTAACCGGATCAACCTTCTTGCCCTGTGGCAAGTCCGTGGATCCAGACGACGGTTCGGAGGTATCCATCTGAGTAGCCGCGGGAGGCTCCTCGATCTCCTCGATCTGTGGACATGGGAGTCGCTCGATGAACTCCTCGATCATAATGTCGTCGTATGGTCGAGTGAGGAGCTCATTCAGCTCAGACTCCTTCTTCGCCTTCAAGTCTTCGTACGCCACTAAATCAGCTTTTGCCTTGCGGGCGAAAGCCGACTTGAAATCGCGCTGGTCAGACTCCGTGAAGACTTTCTCCAGAACCGCCAGGAGGTAGCTGCCGTTGAACGGCTGCTTCAGGGTACTGTCATAGAGACAATAGCCCTCAGGGGTTCGCACCGTGTATTTACGGCGAACCTCCAGATCACCGGCGTGGCGCTGGATGTAGGAGAAGAAGTCCACTCCATAGGCCTCATTGATGACGCGGACGAGCATCTGGAAATCCTCTCGCACATAGCCAACCTCTTCATACACATACCTTTCCCTGAGGAAAGCCTTGTGTGCGGCGAGCTTGCGAGAGTAGTCGGGATCCTCTGTCCTTGGCATCTTGCACGAGAGTCATTGTCCCGAGGGCGATCGAATCCAATGTTACCCAAATTGGGCCTGAATTCGTTCGACGCGGCAACGGAGACATCGTCCAGCATCTGGGCAAGACCGCCAGGATGACGCTTAGAGTTCATCCAAGGTGACGTGTAACCGTTGGAGTAAACCTTCGGTTTCTTGTCCAGCTCCACGAGGTAGTTCCCCTGCAACTTCCCCATCTCGAAGGCCTTGAGGAAGAAGTGCAGGGAGTACCCCGAAAGAGGATGCTGCAACCACGATGCCCAATCGTATTCACCACCCAAAGACTCTCTCATAGAAGTAGTCAAAGTGTGCCAGGGGGTGACCTGAACGAGGGCATCGCCATAGGTGCTAAGCATCGGCTGGCCAGAGGAGTCCACCATGTGCAACTTGCCGTGCGCGAAGAGATGCCATGGATTCGTCCTGGCCTTGCGGAGAACCTCGTTGAGCTCCTCCTGCTGCTGGGACTTATGCGCATCAATCTTGCCGTGGACGGTGTCCCCAGACTGATACGCATACTTGGTGTCTCCTTCGGAGGCTGTGGCTTGCCGCTCCCGCTCTGCCTTAAGCTCATTGTCACGAATAAGCTTCTGGAGAGCTGCCGCGTCCAATGTGGGTACCTTCTCCTGAGAGAAGCTTCCCGGTGACGCTTGGCCTGCATCCTGAGATGTCTTTGGCCGCTTCTTGGGAGCTGGCTTCGAAGGCATTGGATCCGAGCTGCTACCCGGTACCCCTCCCTGTGGAGGGCCTCCGGAAGCAGATGCGGAAGCAGACGCTGAGGTTCCCTCTTCCTGAGAAGAGCCTACCCCTGCGCTTTGCTGCTTCCTCTCGTGGCGAATGCCACCCGGATCTTGCTCGTGAGGAGGACGGTAGTGATGTGTGAGATACATCGCCGGAATGTCCTGGTACGAGAGCACCACGCCATTGTCTGTAAGAAACAGATTGTGGCCGTGACTCAGGTAGCACTCGTAATCGAGCTTGGCGTAGAAGACGTAGGTACCGTACTTAATGACGGTCCCAGGCCCAGGAGAAACCACTCCACCCGCATAAACGAGGTGGATGGCCTTCCTGTGCCGCTGCCACGCCGCCTTCGTCGCCTCCAGCTTTAAGCCGTTTTCCCGGATGCTCTCGTAGTTGCTGTTATCCGAGGCGTGGAAAATCGTTCCAAGCTGGCGGCATCGCTCCAAGGTGAGCCTTTCCCCGAGAGCAACATCAGAGACCCGCTCGGGTATCCGTGAGTGACCCTGGACGGCGGAGACCCCGATATAGAAGTCGAAGTCAAAGAACCGCTCGAACTGCAGAGCCACTGGGGCCACCCAGATGTTGAAGCGACCCTTCGAGTTCGCCATCAAGAAGGCGAAGAACTTCTTGGGCTCCCACTCGAAAGGCCTGATGGGGTGCTTCATCATCGTCTCCAACGGGATCTCCATGTATCGACCCGGCGTGACCCTCGTGTCGTGCCTGGTCAATGATGACAGCTGTTTGGATGACTTCACCGCCCATCCACCGTGATTGTGGCGCATCTGGTGAATGTTGAAGATTTCACGATCGAGCTCGGTGAGCTCGTCGCCGGTAAGACATCCAAGAAAGCACCGGAGGAAGTCGAACTTCCACGTGAGGTGCCGCTGCAACACATGGGTCCCAGGGTGAGCTTCCTCGTACAGCAGGACGTGTGACAGAAAGGCCAACTGTCCTTCCAGAATGTTCACCGCGGCCATCTCCCCCTGAGGGAAGTACGCCGTGGTGTCCTGCTGACGGAAAAACCGTGGAACACCTTCTGGGATGATCCTGAGGGAGGCCACCGGAGCACTCGCAGGATAGGCTCGACGATCCCTTGTAGGATAGCTGGCATTACCGTCGCCATCTCCAACTGTTCGGAGTACACGACGGTTTGCCCAGGACGCGCTCTGTTGGTACAAGGACAGGTCGGGGACACCAGTGCGGACGTCAATCTTGAAGTTGCATCCCGTTGTCGGTGTCCAGTAGACCTGGAATGGTGCCTCCTCATGAGAGGAGCGTCCAGTGTCCATCGAGGGTCCTGCCGCAGCCATGCTGGTAACAGAAGAAGAGGAAGTTGTGGGCTACTTTCTCACTTGAGTTTTGAACCAGCTGATTTGAGCAATGCAGGCACAAATTTAAAAAGAGACCAACAACTCTTCATGAAGCACATGCATTGAATTGCTCCGACAGCTCACACATGAAGCAGACATGACTCACAAACGCTCCTGCATGAACATGACATGTTGCACTGCACTCAAAACCGCGTACTCCTTACGGAGCCAGGCGTTCAAGAAGGCCTTGTGCTCAATCATGGAACGAAAAGGAGGATGTGAATCAATTTCCTTCAACCACCCAGTTTGAACAGAACTCAGGAGGTTTCTAGGATTAGCGCTTCGTTTCGTGAGACAGTCAGAAAGACAGTGTTCGGTTCGAACGTGAGAAAGATCAGCAATAGCACCTGAACACGCTTCCTTTCTCAGCATTTGAATCATGTGAATGGTTTCCTGTTGTTCGGGTGAGTGAGTAGTAGAAGCGGTAGACACGAGATTATTAGCATCGGTGCGAATGTGAATCTCGGCATCCAAACCACTAATGTCCTTCCACAAACCACGAAGCATTTGACAGGTACCAAAACACTTCATCAAGGCGTAAAGCTCAGCGACAGTGGTACTGAGGGTCGTTCTCTTAATCTTGGTTGATTCGAAGAAGACCAATGAGCCTCGGGTGTCTCTTCGATTCTTGACCCTTCCATCTGCGATGAAGATAGTCATCGCCCTCTGTGAGGACTTGTCGCTGTTGTTACGGAAAGCCGCGTCAGGAATTCCAAGAATCCTCGGTGATCCCCTCACTGGCCACACCCGCAACTCAACTTCCTCACTGCGTATCTGTCGACACAACTTGTTCAACTCCTTGCAGTGACCAATAGTCGGAGCAGCGGATGCTGATGCCAGACGAGAGAACTGGTAACATGCCTGAAATTGCGTCCTCGACTGAAGCCAGTTGATGCTACCAAGCAAAGAGCGATAGGCAGTGTGAAGAGATTTATCACACGCATCTGCATCCTTAAGATGCTTTGGTATGACAATCTCCTCAAGCTCTGAAACACACAGCTTTTGATCGATCGAGATATACTTCTTTTCCCTTGTGCATCAAGAACCCAACGAACACGCTGTCCCGTGAACGTAAGGTCATTCTTGTCCTCATGGCCGACAGTGAAGTGTTCCTTGATCTTCTTAAGGAACCAAGTGAGGAACTCAGGGGTTCCACTTATGATGAGATCATCAACATGAAGACTCATCACTCCAACTGTCCTGCGACCTTTGCTGGGACTTCCATGCACAGGGTCAACAAAGTGTTCAAGAAGCTGATCAACCAACTCGGGGGAGAGCTCTGATAAGCTCTCGACCTTGTATGAAGCCTTCTCTGGAAGGAACAAAGAGACTAGGACCTCAGCTTCTTCTTCAAGGAAGCAGGTCTTGTCACCCTTGTCCAACCTCAGGTCATGAGCCCTTTCGACAATCCACCATGTCCCTTTACGAAGGATCATGGAAACTCGATAAGGGTAGTCCTTGACCTGATAGACAGGTGCTGGAGTACGAAGAGCCTTGGCCCTGTGAGAAACGAGAGCATGCCCGTTCTCATAAGGGAACCAACCTCTCTTCTTACAAGCAACACTGCCCAGGAATCCGAGAAGCTTATCGTCAGTAACAGGTCTCCAAGCATAGTCAACCATCTTCTTGGTATCGGTGTTAAAACACTGAGCGATATCGGGACATGAGAGATAGGATCTCTCCTCCGCACGGTCGGAGGAAGAACGGTTTCCTTCATCGTATGCGTAGCATGTCATGGCATGAAAGGCAACCTCCTTGAGGTAGGCAGGTTTCACCTCAAGAGAGGTGCTTCCTGCTTCAGGTTCCTCCTCCTGAGAGGAGCTTCCTGCCGCAAGGTGGCTCTTGCCCTTCTTGCCTTCTATGCCGTCGTATGCGACATAAGTGCATCGGTCAGCTATGGTCGGTTCCATGCCTACAGACCTGAGGAATTTGTCCAAACGATTCCACCATCTTCTCGGTGCATCGTTCAGACCATAGACTGGTCTGAGACAACGGCCAACCATCCAGGTAGGCAAACCGATGTCAGGAGGCAACTGAACCACAACCATGCGAGATGACAGATTGTAGTGTTCCCCCTGAAGGAAAGCGGTCTTAAGATCCAAATGGAAAAGATCCCAATAGTGATTGGCAGCGCACTGCGCAACCAAACGGAAACCATACCGAGTAGCCGTAGGGCTGTCCGTTTGTTGATCCCAGGCAAACTTGTCCTGAAACCCACGACAAACCCATCGGGCTTTGAACTTGGAAAAGTAACCGTTCTTGTCAACCTTCACAGTAAGGACCCAACGTCCGGTAAGAAAATTGACATCGGTTTTAAGCTTGCGACGGTCCGTCAACCGAATTGCATCATTGTCCAAGTAACTCTTGAACTCTTCAAGTTTAGCCTTCCGAATTTCGGCGGCATACTTGCGCTGCATCTCCGGCGTGAGGGTACCTGCCTTGATTTTATCTTGTTTAGTCAACCACGAAGCAAAACCATCACCATCCAACGGAACAAAGGACGGAACCTTGAAGTCCGACGGAAGGCGAATCAAAACGTCGTCGTCTCCAACAGCCAAAGCAAGCAAGCTTGCATCACGATAGTCAACCGTTGCATCCGAATCAGTATCCTCACCAGCTTCCGGCACCGGCGGTTCCGGGGGGGGTTCCGGGAGTGGGGTTTGCTGGATAGGAAATTCCCCCTCAGTCACCGGCAAACCAGGAACAGGAGCCGGATCAGAAGAAGAGGAAGCAGGTTCGTGAAAACCTGGAAAGTCACCCGACGGATCGGGATCCTTCTTTCCCGCAGACTGCCCAGGCAACAACACAACCGGAGGTCCCACAACAGTACATGACTTGGCCTTAGACACATCTTCAGGATGTGTGCCTCTGGCACGTGTCTGAGACACATTGCGAGGCGACGGCGGTCGCATACTCTGTGGCACCGGAAAGGGAGGATGCGGCGGAATTGGAACAGGAACAATAGGTGAAGGTGGTGCCGGCCACGGCATCGGTGGACTAAGAACCTGATCCGGGTTCGCAAACTGAGGCGGAGCCCCAGGAGAATCGGGAGGACCTCCAGGAGGAGGCGACTCCTCGTGAAACTCCATCGGAAGAGGAGGCTCTTCCGGTGACGGACCATAACCAGGTCCCGGTCCCTGAGGACAGCCTCCTGGCGGATGTCCATCACCGTCCGGATCGTGATCCAGGTCGGAATCATCATCTCCCCCTGGTACCGGTACATGAGTACCGCCTCCAGGAGGTTGTGACGGAGGGGCACCACCGACATGCAACTCAACAGGATTATCATCTAAATCCTGCTCTGGATGCTGTAGTGGCATTTCCTCATCGTCCACAGGCATATCACCGTGTGGATCATCATATCCTGGATAGTCCACGTCGTCGTCTGTGGCTGGCGGTTGCGGTGCAACCGGGGCTGGCGCTGGCTGGTCCGTGAAGTCCAAGCCAACATCAGGCCCGCGTCTGGAACTGTTGTTCTGTGACTCGTTCCAGAACACTATCATGGACCAGTGCGTTGATTGCATATCCGGCATATCCTTGAGGCAAGGAAGCAACTGTGCCATCGTCACGAAAAACACATGATTCATATCACCCTTCTGCCACAAAATGACAACAGCATCAGGATGACGATGAACCAAAGGGAGTGTTTTCCCTTGAGTCCCCCTGTAGACGTTACAGTACTCAAACTCCAGATACGGCAGAGTTAGCACGCGCGCATTCTTAATCATTGGCCGCAAGGCGACCGCGTCAGACGATGTGGTCGTGTGAACTTCCAACTCAGTACCTGGAAGGAGACTGTCAACATATGACAGAGTCTGGACCAAAGACGATGTAACAAACAGCTGCGGCGCAACAAACCTCAGAGGTGTCGGAAGCTTCCCTTTGTCATTGTTTGAGAGTAATGAGTACTCTGCTTCTGACGGAAGAACCGGTAAAGCCTCTGAATTGTGGTCTGACCGCAAACACAACGCACACAGTGTTCCATCATCAAAATCCTCAAAGATATCTTCGAACAAGTAACCTTGTCGGAGATCTGATCGTTCATCACCCACAAGACACTGCGAAAGCAGCACAGCAAACCTTGGATCAAGTGCGTTAGCAGAGTCATAGCCTTCTTCCAACGACTCCAAACGGCCAAATGATCCATCAGGCAGATTAGTGAGAAAAGAAAGCTCACCATGCTGACGCTTACGGTGGTCATCTCCCCCTGAAAGAAGTACACCACGGTTCTTGAAGGTGTGGAATGAAAGTCCTCTCCTCCACTTCAGCGAGCGACTACTCTGCGAAAGCCAAAACCCACAATGAGAAGGATACATGATGGTCACGAAGTATCCATCACCCTTGTCATCTTGCCAACGGCAGACTTCGGCACAAAAGTGCCAGAAGGCATTGGTGGCCTTCTTGGTCCAACTATCAGGAATGACAGGATGAATAAAAATGTGATTAGGCTCTGCCTTCAAGATCACTCGCCAAGCGGCCTCAATCGAAGATTGGATAGACTTGGCGTTCCATTCACCAAACAACACAGGTTCACTCGCATCAAGTCCAGAATGGACTGTGCACGCAGTAAGCCCGGTGAGGCGAGGTGTGATCTCAACGAAATCGCTCTTGCCCGAAGTGAGAGTGTGGTAACAGATCTCATGCTCATAGCAGGACCCAGAACCGGCACGATCAAGAATATCGTCGCCGATGCGGTCGAGTGCCTCTTCCTGAGAAGAGCGTCTCGGGACCTCATCTTTCTTCAGAGGAATGGCCACATCATGCCACGGATCTCCATCACGCCTGACCTTCGACTGATTAACCCGAAGAACGGCACGATGAACTTCAACCAACACCATGGCACCTTCCTGTGACACAACTATGCCTATGACCCAGGTTCCTTCAGACTTCTTCTTCGACTCATCCTTATGCCACACAAACACGTGGTCACCCTTCGAGTAAGGACCATCAGACGGCATAACTCTCCGTGCAAGGTCCTTCCGAAGGTCAAGTGATTGTCTAGCCTCTTGATGAGCCCGCATGGCAATCCTCTGGAGTTCCAGAGTGGTTCGATCCTCCTCGGCAGGTTCAGCAGAGAGCTGTTCAGGAGAACTGTTCTCGACATCAAACACGTCTGGTGGCCGTCTTCCTGTAGCTATCTCCAAAGGAGAATAGCCTGAGACGGTAAGCTGGCAATTTCTTGCCCAAGCCACCTTCTTGACTGCTTGACGAACAGTCACCTTCTCTGCATAACACTCATCAGCGAAGGCCTTGGCCATGATTGCCCAGGTGCGCTTGAAAAGACGCACCTGGGCAATCATGGCCAAGGCCTTAGCTGATGAGGG
Organism: Symbiodinium sp. CCMP2592; assembly: GCA_905221615.1. Lineage (NCBI taxonomy): Eukaryota > Dinophyceae > Suessiales > Symbiodiniaceae > Symbiodinium > Symbiodinium sp. CCMP2592. Next base: position 86,638 of record CAJNDT010000380.1, on the reverse strand, counting down.
TTATGCAGAGAAGGTGACTGTTCGTCAAGCAGTCAAGAAGGTGGCCTGGGCAAGAAATTGCCAGCTTACCGTCTCAGTCTATTCTCCTTTGGAGATAGCTACAGGAAGACGGCCACCAGACTTGTTTGATGTCGAGAACAGTTCTCCTGAACAGCTCTCTGCTGAACCTGCCGAGGAGGATCGAACCACTCTAGAACTCCAGAGGATTGCCATGCGGGCTCATCAAGAGGCTAGACAATCACTTGACCTTCGGAAGGACCTTGCACGGAGAGTTATGCCGTCTGATGGTCCTTACTCGAAGGGTGACCGCGTGTTTGTTTGGCATAAGGATGAGTCGAAGAAGAAGTCTGAAGGAACCTGGGTCAGAGGAATAGTTGTGTCACAGGAAGGTGCCATGGTGTTGGTTGAAGTTCATCGTGCCGTTCTTCGGGTTAATCAGTCGAAGGTCAGGCGTGATGGAGATCCGTGGCATGATGTGGCCATTCCTCTGAAGAAAGATGAGGTCCCGAGACGCTCTTCTCAGGAAGAGGCACTCGACCGCATCGGCGACGATATTCTTGATCGTGCGGGTTCTGGGTTCTGCTATGAGCATGAGATCTGTTACCACACTCTCACTTCAGGCAAGAGCGATTTCGTTGAGATCACACCTCGCCTCACCGGGCTTACTGCGTGCACAGTCCATTCTGGACTTGATGCGAGTGAACCTGTGTTGTTTGGTGAATGGAACGCCAAGTCTATCCAATCTTCGATTGAGGCCGCTTGGCGAGTGATCTTGAAGGCAGAGCCTAATCACATTTTGATTCATCCTGTCATCCCTGATGGTTGGACAAGGAAGGCTACCAATGCCTTCTGGCACTTTTGTGCCGAAGTCTGCCGTTGGCAAGATGACAAGGGTGATGGATACTTCGTGACCATCATGTATCCTTCTCATTGTGGGGTTTGGCTTTCGCAGAGTAGTCGCTCGCTGAAGTGGAGGAGAGGACTTTCATTCCACACCTTCAAGAACCGTGGTGTACTTCTTTCAGGGGGAGATGACCACGGTAAGCGTCAGCATGGTGAGCTTTCTTTTCTCACTAATCTGCCTGATGGATCATTTGGCCGTTTGGAGTCGTTGGAAGAAGGCTATGACTCTGCTAACGCACTTGATCCAAGGTTTGCTGTGCTGCTTTCGCAGTGTCTTGTGGTGATGAACGATCAGATCTCCGACAATGTTACTTGTTCGAAGATATCTTTGAGGATTTTGATGATGGAACACTGTGTGCGTTGTGTTTGCGGTCAGACCGCAATTCAGAGGCTTTACCGGTTCTTCCGTCAGAAGCAGAGTACTCATTACTCTCAAACAGTGACAAAGGGAAGCTTCCGACACCTCTGAGGTTTGTTGCGCCGCAGCGTTTTGTTACATCGTCTTTGGTCCAGACTCTGTCATATGTTGACAGTCTCCTTCCCGGTACTGAGTTGGAAGTTCACACGACCACATCGTCTGACGGTCGCCTTGCGGCCGATGATTAAGAATGTGCGCGTGTTGACTCTGCCGTATCTGGAGTTTGAGTACTTTAACGTCTACAGGGGGACTCAAGGGAAAACACTCCCTTTGGTTCATCGTCATCCTGATGCTGTTGTCATTTTGTGGCAGAAGGGTGATATGAATCATGTGTTTTTCGTGACGATGGCACAGTTGCTTCCTTGCCTTAAGGATATGCAATCAACGCACTGGTCCATGATAGTGTTCTGGAATGAGTCACAGAACAACAATTCCAGACGCGGGCCTGATGTTGGCTTGGACTTAACGGACCAGCCAGCGCCGGCCCCGGTTGCACCGCAACCGCCAGCCACAGACGACGATGTGGACTATCCAGGATATGATGATCCACACGGTGATATGCCTGTGGACGATGAGGAAATGCCACTACAGCATCCCGAGCAGGATTTAGATGATAATCCTGTTGAGTTGCATGTCGGTGGTGACCCTCCGTCACAACCTCCTGGAGGCGGTACTCATGTACCGGTACCAGGGGGAGATGATGATTCCGACCTGGATCACGATCCGGCCGGTGATGGACATCCGCCAGGAGGCGGTCCTCAGGGACCGGGACCTGGTTATGGTCCGTCACCGGAAGAGCCTCCTCTTCCGATGGAGTTTCACGAGGAGTCGCCTACTCCTGGAGGTCCTCCCGATTCTCCTGGGGCTCCGCCTCAGTTTGCGAACCCGGATCAGGTTCTTAGTCCACCGATGCCGTGGCCGGCACCACCTTCACCTATTGTTCCTGTTCCAATTCCGCCGCATCCTCACTTTCCGGTGCCACAGAGTATGCGACCGCCGTCGCCTCGCAATGTGTCTCAGACACGTGCCAGAGGCACACATCCTGAAGATGTGTCTAAGGCCAAGTCACGTACTGTTGTGGGACCTCCGGTTGTGTTGTTGCCTGGGCAGTCTGCGGGAAAGAAGGATCCCGATCCGTCGGGTGACTTTCCAGGTTTTCACGAACCTGCTTCCTCTTCTTCTGATCCGGCTCCTGTTCCTGGTTTGCCGGTGACTGAGGGGGAATTTCCTATCCAGCAAACCCCACTCCCGGAACCCACCCCGGAACCGCCGGTGCCGGAAGCTGGTGAGGATACTGATTCGGATGCTACGGTTGACTATCGTGATGAAAGCTTGCTTGCCTTGGCTGCTGGCGACGACGACGTTTTGATTCGCCTTCCGTCGGACTTCAAGGTTCCGTCCTTTGTTCCGTTGGATGGTGATGGTTTTGCGTCGTGGTTGACTAAACAAGATAAAATCAAGGCAGGTACCCTCACGCCGGAGATGCAGCGCAAGTATGCCGCCGAAATTCGGAAGGCTAAACTTGAAGAGTTCAAGAGTTACTTGGACAATGATGCAATTCGGTTGACGGACCGTCGCAAGCTTAAAACCGATGTCAATTTTCTTACCGGACGTTGGGTCCTTACTGTGAAGGTTGACAAGAACGGTTACTTTTCCAAGTTCAAAGCCCGATGGGTTTGTCGTGGGTTTCAGGACAAGTTTGCCTGGGATCAACAAACGGACAGCCCTACGGCTACTCGGTATGGTTTCCGTTTGGTTGCGCAGTGCGCTGCCAATCACTATTGGGATCTTTTTCATTTGGATCTTAAGACCGCTTTCCTTCAGGGGGAACACTACAATCTGTCATCTCGCATGGTTGTGGTTCAGTTGCCTCCTGACATCGGTTTGCCTACCTGGATGGTTGGCCTTTGTCTCAGACCAGTCTATGGTCTGAACGATGCACCGAGAAGATGGTGGAATCGTTTGGACAAATTCCTCAGGTCTGTAGGCATGGAACCGACCAGAGCTGACCGATGCACTTATGTCGCATACGACGGCATAGAAGGCAAGAAGGGCAAGAGCCACCTTGCGGCAGGAAGCTCCTCTCAGGAGGAGGAACCTGAAGCAGGAAACACCTCTCTTGAGGTGGAACCTGCCTACCTCAAGGAGGTTGCCCTTCATGCCATGACATGCTACGCATACGATGAAGGAAACCGTTCTTCCTCCGACCGTGCGGAGGAGAGATCCTATCTTTCATGTCCCGATATCGCTCAGTGCTTTAACACCGATACCAAGAAGATGGTTGACTATGCTTGGAGACCTGTGACTGATGATAAGCTTCTCGGATTCTTGGGCAGTGTTGCTTGTAAGAAGAGAGGTTGGTTCCCTTATGAGAACGGGCATGCTCTCGTTTCTCACAGGGCCAAGGCTCTTCGTACTCCAGCACCTGTCTATCAGGTCAAGGACTACCCTTATCGAGTTTCCATGATCCTTCGTAAAGGGACATGGTGGATTGTCGAAAGGGCTCATGACCTGAGGTTGGACAAGGGTGACAAGACCTGCTTCCTTGAAGAAGAAGCTGAGGTCCTAGTCTCTTTGTTCCTTCCAGAGAAGGCTTCATACAAGGTCGAGAGCTTATCAGAGCTCTCCCCCGAGTTGGTTGATCAGCTTCTTGAACACTTTGTTGACCCTGTGCATGGAAGTCCCAGCAAAGGTCGCAGGACAGTTGGAGTGATGAGTCTTCATGTTGATGATCTCATCATAAGTGGAACCCCTGAGTTCCTCACTTGGTTCCTTAAGAAGATCAAGGAACACTTCACTGTCGGCCATGAGGACAAGAATGACCTTACGTTCACGGGACAGCGTGTTCGTTGGGTTCTTGATGCACAAGGGAAGAAGAAGTATATCTCGATCGATCAAAAGCTGTGTGTTTCAGAGCTTGAGGAGATTGTCATACCAAAGCATCTTAAGGATGCAGATGCGTGTGATAAATCTCTTCACACTTCCTATCGCTCTTTGCTTGGTAGCATCAACTGGCTTCAGTCGAGGACGCAATTTCAGGCATGTTACCAGTTCTCTCGTCTGGCATCAGCATCCGCTGCTCCGACTATTGGTCACTGCAAGGAGTTGAACAAGTTGTGTCGACAGATACGCAGTGAGGAAGTAGAGTTGCGGGTGTGGCCAGTGAAGGGATCACCGAGGATTCTTGGAATTCCTGACGCAGCTTTCCGTAACAACAGCGACAAGTCCTCACAGAGGGCGATGACTATCTTCATCGCAGATGAAAGGGTCAAGAATCGAAGAGACACCCGAGGCTCATTGGTCTTCTTCGAATCAACCAAGATTAAGAGAACGACCCTCAGTACCACTGTCGCTGAGCTTTACGCCTTGATGAAGTGTTTTGGTACCTGTCAAATGCTTCGTGGTTTGTGGAAGGACATTAGTGGTTTGGATGCCGAGATTCACATTCGCACCGATGCTAATAATCTCGTGTCTACCGCTTCTACTACTCACTCACCCGAACAACAGGAAACCATTCACATGATTCAAATGCTGAGAAAGGAAGCGTGTTCAGGTGCTATTGCTGATCTTTCTCACGTTCGAACCGAACACTGTCTTTCTGACTGTCTCACGAAACGAAGCGCTAATCCTAGAAACCTCCTGAGTTCTGTTCAAACTGGGTGGTTGAAGGAAATTGATTCACATCCTCCTTTTCGTTCCATGATTGAGCACAAGGCCTTCTTGAACGCCTGGCTCCGTAAGGAGTACGCGGTTTTGAGTGCAGTGCAACATGTCATGTTCATGCAGGAGCGTTTGTGAGTCATGTCTGCTTCATGTGTGAGCTGTCGGAGCAATTCAATGCATGTGCTTCATGAAGAGTTGTTGGTCTCTTTTTAAATTTGTGCCTGCATTGCTCAAATCAGCTGGTTCAAAACTCAAGTGAGAAAGTAGCCCACAACTTCCTCTTCTTCTGTTACCAGCATGGCTGCGGCAGGACCCTCGATGGACACTGGACGCTCCTCTCATGAGGAGGCACCATTCCAGGTCTACTGGACACCGACAACGGGATGCAACTTCAAGATTGACGTCCGCACTGGTGTCCCCGACCTGTCCTTGTACCAACAGAGCGCGTCCTGGGCAAACCGTCGTGTACTCCGAACAGTTGGAGATGGCGACGGTAGTGCCAGCTATCCTACAAGGGATCGTCGAGCCTATCCTGCGAGTGCTCCGGTGGCCTCCCTCAGGATCATCCCAGAAGGTGTTCCACGATTTTTCGGTCAGCAGGACACCACGGCGTACTTCCCTCAGGGGGAGATGGCCGCGGTGAACATTCTGGAAGGACAGTTGGCCTTTCTGTCACACGTCCTGCTGTACGAGGAAGCTCACCCTGGGACCCATGTGTTGCAGCGGCACCTCACGTGGAAGTTCGACTTCCTCCGGTGCTTTCTTGGATGTCTTACCGGCGACGAGCTCACCGAGCTCGATCGTGAAATCTTCAACATTCACCAGATGCGCCACAATCACGGTGGATGGGCGGTGAAGTCATCCAAACAGCTGTCATCATTGACCAGGCACGACACGAGGGTCACGCCGGGTCGATACATGGAGATCCCGTTGGAGACGATGATGAAGCACCCCATCAGGCCTTTCGAGTGGGAGCCCAAGAAGTTCTTCGCCTTCTTGATGGCGAACTCGAAGGGTCGCTTCAACATCTGGGCGGCCCCAGTGGCTCTGCAGTTCGAGCGGTTCTTTGACTTCGACTTCTATATCGGGGTCTCCGCCGTCCAGGGTCACTCACGGATACCCGAGCGGGTCTCTGATGTTGCTCTCGGGGAAAGGCTCACCTTGGAGCGATGCCGCCAGCTTGGAACGATTTTCCACGCCTCGGATAACAGCAACTACGAGAGCATCCGGGAAAACGGCTTAAAGCTGGAGGCGACGAAGGCGGCGTGGCAGCGGCACAGGAAGGCCATCCACCTCGTTTATGCGGGTGGAGTGGTTTCTCCTGGGCCTGGGACCGTCATTAAGTACGGTACCTACGTCTTCTACGCCAAGCTCGATTACGAGTGCTACCTGAGTCACGGCCACAATCTGTTTCTTACAGACAATGGCGTGGTGCTCTCGTACCAGGACATTCCGGCGATGTATCTCACACATCACTACCGTCCTCCTCACGAGCAAGATCCGGGTGGCATTCGCCACGAGAGGAAGCAGCAAAGCGCAGGGGTAGGCTCTTCTCAGGAAGAGGGAACCTCAGCGTCTGCTTCCGCATCTGCTTCCGGAGGCCCTCCACAGGGAGGGGTACCGGGTAGCAGCTCGGATCCAATGCCTTCGAAGCCAGCTCCCAAGAAGCGGCCAAAGACATCTCAGGATGCAGGCCAAGCGTCACCGGGAAGCTTCTCTCAGGAGAAGGTACCCACATTGGACGCGGCAGCTCTTCAGAAGCTTATTCGTGACAATGAGCTTAAGGAAGAGCGGGAGCGGCAAGCCACAGCCTCCGAAGGAGACACCAAGTATGCGTATCAGGCTGGGGACACCGTCCACGGCAAGATTGATGCGCATAAGTCCCAGCAGCAGGAGGAGCTCAACGAGGTTCTCCGCAAGGCCAGGACGAATCCATGGCATCTCTTCGCTCACGGCAAGTTGCACATGGTGGACTCCTCTGGCCAGCCGATGCTTAGCACCTATGGCGATGCCCTCGTTCAGGTCACCCCCTGGCACACTTTGACTACTTCTATGAGAGAGTCTTTGGGTGGTGAATACGATTGGGCATCGTGGTTGCAGCATCCTCTTTCGGGGTACTCCCTGCACTTCTTCCTCAAGGCCTTCGAGATGGGGAAGTTGCAGGGGAACTACCTCGTGGAGCTGGACAAGAAACCGAAGGTTTACTCCAACGGTTACACGTCACCTTGGATGAACTTTAAGCGTCATCCTGGCGGTCTTGCCCAGATGCTGGACGATGTCTCCGTTGCCGCGTCGAACGAATTCAGGCCCAATTTGGGTAACATTGGATTCGATCGCCCTCGGGACAATGACTCTCGTGCAAAGATGCCAAGGACAGAGGATCCCGACTACTCTCGCAAGCTCGCCGCACACAAGGCTTTCCTCAGGGAAAGGTATGTGTATGAAGAGGTTGGCTATGTGCGAGAGGATTTCCAGATGCTCGTCCGCGTCATCAATGAGGCTTATGGAGTGGACTTCTTCTCCTACATCCAGCGCCACGCCGGTGATCTGGAGGTTCGCCGTAAATACACGGTGCGAACCCCTGAGGGCTATTGTCTCTATGACAGTACCCTGAAGCAGCCGTTCAACGGCAGCTACCTCCTGGCGGTTCTGGAGAAAGTCTTCACGGAGTCTGACCAGCGCGATTTCAAGTCGGCTTTCGCCCGCAAGGCAAAAGCTGATTTAGTGGCGTACGAAGACTTGAAGGCGAAGAAGGAGTCTGAGCTGAATGAGCTCCTCACTCGACCATATGACGACATTATGATCGAGGAGTTCATCGAGCGACTCCCATGTCCACAGATCGAGGAGATCGAGGAGCCTCCCGCGGCTACTCAGATGGATACCTCCGAACCGTCGTCTGGATCCACGGACTTGCCACAGGGCAAGAAGGTTGATCCGGTTAAGACCGAGCCGACCGATGTGCCAATGGAGACTGAAGCTCCAGAAAGCTCTCCACAGGGAGAGGCATCTGGGGTTACTGTCGAGCCAATGGAGACGGACGCTCCGGAAAGCTCTCCACATGGGGAGGCATCTGGGGTGGATGTTCCACAACAGAAGACCGAAGCCACGGAAAGCTCTCCACAGGGAGAGGCATCCGAGGTGAAGGTCGAACCTGATGCGCACATGGGTCAGGAAGGAGGTAAGTCCGAGAACGTCGAAATGGCTGAGGAAGGCTCACCACAGGGTGAGGAATCCATGCCAGACATTTCTCCCGAGAAGGATGATGAAAGTGAACTTCACGATCAAGGCATCTGGGGGAAATGCAAGACCGTTCCGGATCCTGAGTACTACCAGGCCGCGAAGGATGCAGAGGACCAGAATGAGAACGCGTTCGACAAGATGGGCAAAGCAAAGGAAAAGATCGAGCTCGTCGATCTCGAAGAGTTCAAACATTTCCTTACGCAGCTCACCGAAATCGAACGACAAAGCCCTATGCGGATGCTCTGCAAGCAGCTGCATGGATATGGCTATTCAGGCTTGTATCATACAGGACTTCGTGATCCTGATTACGAGCCCGTTCTCGCCTACAAGGTGCAGCATATGAGTTGGAGGGTAAATGTTCCAAACCACAAGGGACAGAAATACTCTCTCTCTATGGTGGATCTATTCGACCAACTCAACAAGATGGATCCCATCTATGAGCGTCGTCCCGACAAGAAGAACGTTGCTTTTCGTTCTGGGGACGTTCGTAGCACCTTGGACGACAAGCTCATGGGCAAGGCCTCTGACATCCGAGAATCAGCACTGGAAGTCATGGAAGCACTTCTTGATAAGCTGAAGTCCCTGGATGCAAGCGGCAATCCGGCAACTCGAGAAGAACTTTTGAATGCTATGATTCACTACTTCTTGAGCGCCGGAGTCGATGAAGAGGAGATCGGGGACCTCTCTCTTGAGAAGACGCCGAATCCTTATATTCATCGTTTTGGTCTGGCAGAGGACTCCAATGTCCCTATCTTCACCAGCAAGACCAAGTATGCCGCGCTCATCCTCAATCTCGGCAACATGAGCAGGGGAAGAAAGCGTACCGCTCCTCGCTCCGTTGCTGATCACATTGACTGGGACGATGCTACACCATCTAAAGGAGCCTTGATAAAATCGATTGCACAGTCGAAGACGCATTTGTTCATGCTCTGCGAAGCGGCTCAGATCGATGACTCCGAAGAGGCCTTCCTCAAGTCACGCGGTTGGCAATTCCTTCGTAACGAGTCCAAGGACCTGATGGTGGGAAGTCGTACAAATGGTGTCGGATCTTCGATCACCCGTCTTGCCGGCTCCACTCTCAGTGGATATGCCCACGAGTCCCTTCCAATAACCTATATGGTCGCGGAAATCGTGTATGGCATGACGTTACCGACCGGTCTCCAGGGCAGTCGTGGTGATGTTCCAGATGAGTCACTGACCAAGGTCTTGGAGCGAGCTGGATCCGACCGGCTGAGAGTTTGTGTCTTCCACCTCCACAACGACGCGGCGGCAGACAAGGTGGCGTTGGCTCATGAAGTGTTGGGCAACATGTTCATCGACTGCCTGCACTACCAAGTCGACCTCATCGGTGGCGACGCCAACATGGCCCTCTACCGGGCCACCGGCAGAAAGCAGGAGTCGATGGATATTCGTGGCGGGATGTACCAAAGCCTTCTCGACTACTTCTTGGAGGCATGGTCAGAAAGCCCAAAGTGCCCACACCTCTGTTCGCCTCGTGCGAGACATGTGTCAGCAAACGCCATGTGGCTTCTGAAACAGTATGAGGACACGCTGGGAATGCCATACAAGGAAGCTAAGCAACCAGACTGGAATACCTTTCCTGGTTTGGATCCTGTTATGGCTACAGTCATGGAATGGGGACACAGCATGTCGGACGATCAATGGGCGGAGTTTCCGTCTTCAAAGATGAGTTCGACATCCATGTCTCTGAGTGGCTGTTAAACTCCACCAGCGCCGCGTACCTTCTCAACGATCGGGACTATGACGCTCACACTCCGCTCCTCATCGAGGTTCACGCGAACCAGTACTCTGGAGGCAGGATGAGAGCGCTCAACCGCAATCCCGACACCATGAAGGAAGCCGCGGACAGAAGAAAAGAGAGACAGAAGCTGAACAAGGCGCGTGGTTCTGGTTCTACTGGTCCTGCAGCCGCACCACAGGGAGCAAGCTCTTCTCAGGAAGAGGCAGCTTCTGGTGCTAAAGCTTCTGGTTCTCAACGTCCTCCAGAACCCGCACAACCTCCTGGTGGCAAAGAAGGCGGCAAAGGAGGCAAGTCCTCCAAAGGAAAAGGGAAGGACGCCGACAAGGGCAAGTCCAAAGGCAAATCCAAGGACAAGTCCAAGGGCAAGAACAAGGGGAAGAACTGACTAGGTTCCGATTCTTCGGACGTGGATATGGACAATGGTTCTGAAGAAGTTCCTTTGGAACAAGTTGAAGACGTTGCTCCAGATCCACAGATATCGCTACCTAGATCCCCTGCTGATCCCCGCGGTTACGACCCTGTTCGTCATCAGCCGGTGATGCCGATTCACACTGTCGACATCTACCGTTGGCATGGTGAGGATCATTGGCGTGATAGAACCTGGGATGCAGACCTAGAGTTCGTCGACTGAACTGGCTGTGTGTTTCACGGAATGCTTCTTTCATAAGAAGGTATCCACTTTGAGCATTCGCCATTTCATAGGGAGATGCTTTTCTCAGGAAAAGGGACTTCCTAAAGAACTCTTTCTCAAAGGAAGATACTTATCTCAGGATAAGATACTTCTAATGCCCTTATATATTTGCCTTGCCGCAAGATGTCATGCTGGCATCAAGTAAAGCTAAGCTTTACACCTTTATGTTACAGTATGCTTTCCGCCTGGAGAGGGAACTGAAACACAAGTGGGCAACTTTCAAGCAAAAGTTTTCAGTTGAAGATCCGTTTGCGTTTCGTGCGTGTTCTGCTCTTTTCATTGAAGCTGTCTTCAGGCTAGAGATGTATAGATTCTCTTCAAGTCGCAGATGTAGCTCAATACTCCGCTAATTCGACCAAGAGCAATAACAGGCTTGTAGATTGCCGACTCCACGGCCATGCAGCTCTACGTGTTTTAAATTTGTGCCTGGTTGAAACACTGAATGTTACACATCCAGGTGCCTGTCTGTTTCACGTATCACTTGCATGTATCCATGCCTGTTGCTCAAGGTTCTAGTGCAGTGGACTACAGCTGTGCGCCTGTAGCAAAAGAGACACCTGAGTGCCTGTGTTCCTGTACGCCTAGCGAGGGGATACACGTCCAGGTTACATCTCACGGGGGGGGGAGGGGGGGGGGGGGAGGGGGGAGTTCGAGTTCGAGTTCGACGAAGTGGTTTTTACTAGTACTAGTACTAGTAGCAGTAGTAGCAGTAGTAGTACTAGTAGTAGTAGTAGTAGTAGTAGTAGTAGTAGTACTAGTAGTAGTAGTAGTAGTAGTAGTACAGCAGCGGAGGGGGGGGGGGGGGTCGAGTTCGAGTTCCAGTTCGAGTTCGAGTTCGGCCGCAAAAGGATTCGGGGCGGGGGGGTTTAGAGTTCCAGTTCGAGTTCGAGTTCGACCCGGTTCTAGTAGTAGTAGTAGTAGTAGTAGTAGTAGTAGTAGTAGTAGTAGTAGTAGTAGTAGTAGTAGTAGTAGTAGTAGTAGTAGTAGTAGTAGTAGTTCGAGTTCGCGTCACTCCACCCGCACGACCCATTCCCCTGGGCCTTGGACCCCTTGCTAACCCTGAACTCGAACTCGAACTGGAACTCGAACTCGAACTGGAGCAGTTCCAGTTCCAGTTGGAGCTCCAGTTCGAGTTCGAGTTCAGGGTTAGCAAGGGGTCCGAGTCCCAGGGAAAGGGGTCGCGCAGGTGGAGGTTTCAGTTGCAGTTCCGTCTCAGTCCGCCGGGGAACTGTTCCACTTCGAGTTCGAGTTCAGGGTTACCAAAGGCCCACGGCCGAAGGGAATGGGTCTTGAGGCTGGGTGGGGTGTGTCGAACTCGAACTCGAAGTGGAACTGGAACTGGAACTGCTCCAGTTCGAGTTCGAGTTCCAGTTCGAGTTCAGGGTTAGCAAGGGGTCCAAGGCCCAGGGGAATGGGTCGTGCGGGTGGAGTGACTCGAACTCGAACTGGAACAGTTCCAGTTCGAGTTCGAGTTCAAGTTCCAGTTAGGGTGGGGTTCCTAATGCAGGGAGACAAAAGTATAGTTTTTTTTCATAATGGTTCCTTTAAGGAACAGGAACCAAAAAACAAGTATTCAAGTATGGTACGCCAAACCCAGGGTTTTTATAGGGCCCAGGCAAACCCAAAACAAAAACTGAGGTTCGAGCAGATGCCGCGCAAACGGCCGGCAATGCTCGGAAAGCATAGGCAGCGTTCATTCCGCAACTTGTGCTAGGCTTTGAGGATTAGAGACTTAATCGGTATAAGGTTCTATTGAGTGCCCAAATTGGGGTTGTAAGTACAAGTAGCTTTCCTTACCATACTTATAACTCCCAAACCGTAAATTAAAGCCTACACCTCTGTAAAGGCGGGGTTTAGGGGGCTTAACAGACTTTCGAAAAACGTACGGATGTAGTCGAATAGTATATACTTGGGCCCTAAAGTGCCTATGTGTGGACTACTTTAGGGTACTAGTTGGGTATATGGGCGCATTATCCGGTCGTCGGCTTGGGGTTTTGGGTAGGACGTATCCCTACAAGCAGGTACCAGGTACGAGTAGGTTGCAATACTGACTGTTTATTTTTTTCTTTGCGTGCCAGGCACTGAGATCTAAGCCCAAGCATTGTCATGGGTGTCCTTGTTGGTAGTGGGTTGAAATACTTACATGTTCGAGTCGAAACATCGCGGTGGAAAAGCAGTCGCTTCCCATGGCATATTTAGCTCCATGTAGGTGGTTGTGCCGTATTATAATACGGACCAGAAAAGGGACCCTAATTTTGACAACTACCCATGTGAGTCTAGACCTTGAACTAGACACCCAAAGCTCGTTTATGATGTTGGTCCCTGCACTATTCAGTTGTGGGGTTGGAAGAAATCCCCATGGCCCGATAAGCCGTTTTGGGATGCAAACACTTGGCCCTCAAGGTTGGAAAGCGGAAACCTTCGGAAATGGAGAAGCGCATCCACCCCGAACCGACAACAAAGGAGCTTAATTCGTCTGAGCACGGAAAGATACGGAACACTTCGATCTTCAGCAAAAACAGCTACTTGGAGCTCAACTCCAACCTTTCATTGCTTTGGGAAGGATTTATCTAGGGCCACTCAGTAACAGACTCTCGGCATCACATCCTAAACCCTGAACCCTAAACCCAAGGCCCTAAACCCCAGGCTCTAAACTCTAGGCCCTAAACCCCTAAACCCTAAACCTTAAACCCCTGGCCCTAAACCCTGAACTGAACCGTGAACCCGACTCCGAACATTTTCAAGCCCATTCCAGATTCCAGGCTTCTGGCTCAGGAAGTTGAAGGCGAGTTGCCATGAAAGCTGTTTAATGTAGGAACCTGATTAAGAAACCTTGGGATTAGGGTTCCTTTAAGGGAGTATATAAGGGTTACTATAAGGGATCTATAATTTAATCGTACTATAATAATGTAGGAACCTGATTAAGAAACCTTGGGCCTTTATCAGTGTTCCTTGTATGAATCCTACTATTTTGGGGTTATAGAGCCAAGGGTTTCTTAATCAGGTTCCTGCATTACAGTGATTCAGAAGCTTCTGCAAGGACGACGCTCCTTAGCACAAAACTCAGGTAATACAAAAACACTGCAACCCCAAGTCCGAATTATCAGCCTCTTACTTGGAGGATCATGGGACTTAGTAAGTAGATTTATAAGGACCTTAATTGAGGTTATATGTAATTATAACTTTGTTACCTTACTTATAACCTCAGTTACTAAGTCCCATGATTCTTTAAGTCGGTTCCAAGCAAAACCTGGGCGTTTGGGGAAGACTCGAAAACACATGAGACATCTGTGACATAAGTCCTAAAACACCCAGGTATAAAGTTCCAGCACGCCAGTGGTCACGGCCGAACCCCGAGCCCTGAACCCGATGATTTGAAGTCTGCACTCTAAAGTTACCCTAGACTTTGAAACCTGAAACCTGATTATGAACCCTGACACCCTGAATTTCGAACATTGAACCGCGAAACCCAAACCCTGAAGCCTGAATCCTATTCATATGCCCTGAACCCTACACCGTGAAATCTGAACCCGAAACCCTGAAATGTGAACCCTGAAACCTTGCCAAACCGCTGGTGAACCCTACTCATATAACCTCCTAGTCCAAACCCTAGTTTTTGAAACCCCGAACCACCCTAATCGACAAACCACTGGCGAGGGTGGCAGCGTACTGCGGTGGCATCGTCTTCGCACGGATGGACGAACGCTCGAAGCGAACCCTGGGATTAAGTGTTCTGGAATGGTCCAAGAATGGCTCTACAGGGAGCTGCCAAGGTTTAGACTTTGTATGGTTTTTGGTTCTACAAGCGTCCTACAAGGTGTGGTTTAGGGTATAGGTATAGGGCTTGGGATCGAGACTCAGCTTGGCGTTGATGGTTAAGGCGTTTAGAGTTTAGGGTTTAGGGTTTAGGGATTTAGGGTTTAGGGGTTTAGGGTTTAGAGTGTAGTGTTGCATTCTGCTGCTTGCCCCTCACGTTCTAGGATCTGGGGTTGAAATTTTCGAGGCACCACCCCCCCTAAGGATCTTAAGTCTGTTGGTCGTTCCTGACGGTTCGGGTTCATTGCTTGACCCTATCCCTTGGGTTAGTGACATCATTTTAGCAACTCGTGAAACTGGTCTTAGGGGTCCTTTAAAGGGATCTATACGGGTACCTTTAAGGGGCTCCTTTCAGGGATCTATAGGGTTTAGGGTTGATGGACCCAATAACCCAGACCCCGGGGAGGATCTAGAAAGTAGATCCCCTAATTTAATTTGGGGCCCTATACTACTGAGGGTACTTTATAGGAACCCCCATTCAGGGATCTACTTTTTGGATCCTCCCGGGGAGATCTGGGTAGATGCAGCTCAGGGTTTGCAGGTAAATTGATGACACATGGGAGTTTCCGAAAATTAGGGGTACCTTATTTTGGGGTCCTTATAATATGGATCCTGTTATTTAGGGTATTATATTAGGGTCCCCTATTTTCGGAAACTCCTACATGTCCGTGGAAGGAATGGTTGAACCTCCTGACAAGGAATCGGAATCGCCCCAACCCTAAACCCAGAAGGACCCTTCTTTAGGGGGGTAGGGGGGACGGGGGTAGGGGGTCTTAATACCTATGGTATGGACTTAATAATAAGGCTTATTTAAGGAAGTACAGTCCCCCAGCCCCATCCCCCCTACCCCCCTAAGTGTTGCAGGGTCCCTATATATGATAGACCCTAAACCTGGGCTTCGCAGCGACTGCGCTTGTAGCCCGGACAGCTTTCGCAAAATAGATTTTGTTGGAGGCCCTGGACCTGCCTCACTTCAGTGGCCCCCGAAGCATTGAGCCCTTTGCCGGCGGCCGCAAAGCAGAACTTGAACTACGTATAGAATCTGTCAAAAAGCCGTTAAACAAACTAAAGATCCAGCACAGGTGACGAGACTCAAAGCCCTCGATGGCAAACTTGACCAATATTAAACTTACCCCTATGTCAGACTATGTCAGACTATCCCTATAAGGGTCCATGTGCCGATAATAATGCCCTGAAATACCTAGAGGCCAAAGTATACACTATTCGGGTACATTGACCCTTAAGGTCCCATAATACCCTTTAGACCTAAACCCTAGATAAAAAATCATAGATGCATGCGGGTGACCCTGTCTCGGGCTCGTCGCCGTAGACTTTGCGCCGGAGGACCTTGTGCTCGTCCCTGGACACGCGGAGGATCTTTACGTCAGGGCTAATTATATCTGTGAAATATATGTACATGGAGCCGTAAGGGCATCTTTCCTGGAGATATCTATATGGATACATGATTACATACAAGTCGAGATAGATACATGCATTTTTACTTACTTGGGCTTGGGGTTCAAGGTTTCAAGGTTCAAGGACTCAGGATTTAGGAAGTCGTGGTAAGTGGGGTACATCAGTGCCTACAATATGATGTAGACACTAAGAGCAGCTCGTGGATCTGCAGAACAAGATCCTAGCTAGGCGCCTGGGGCCTGCTATAGGGGCCGGAATAGCTAGCAAGAAAACCCGCCCTGTATGGTGCAGGTACATATATAAAACTATGTCTATACTCGAAAATACTGTGAACCCGACCCATGTTGGAGGCACGTGCACCTCGTTACGGAAAGAAACCCCCGAAGCTGGAAACGCGAAAAAGCCAGTCAAGACAGTACGCAAGCCCCAGTCCGAAACACTGGCGAAGAATTTGTCGCCCAAGACCTCTCAACCCAGAGCTTCCAAAACCCCTTAATTAAGGAATATTCCTTAAATCATATTGGATGCTACTTTGATTTAAGGGTATATTCCTTAATTAAGGGGTTTTGGAGTCTCTGGAAACTCAACATCCTGAACCCAACTCAGAGTCCACGGCGCTGCCGATCACATTCCTTCGCCACCCTAAACCCACAAACCCTTAACTTGAAGCTAGTAAACCTGATGTAGGGGCCTTGATAATTAGACTAGGGTATTATGGCATAAAAATACCCCCAAACCTTATTCTAATTACTAAGGCCCCTGTAGTAAACTTTTAGCCCCGACAGGCCTTCGCCACCCTATAACACCCTACTTACAAGCCCTGAAACTCTGTAAACCTGGAATCCCCAAATCCAGGGCCTAAGCCTATATACTTCATACACCCGAACCCTCAACCCGGAAACCCCAAATCCAGGGCCTAGACCCTAAACCCTAAACCTAAAGCCTCAACCCGGAAATCCCACATCCGAGGCCTCAATTTGCGTACATCTTCGAGGGCTTTCTTCTTCCATTCTTCCAGCTCGGACACCTTTGGAGAAAGGCTTCGGGCTTTCAGCTTTTGGGGTTTAGGGTCTGTCTGGGGCTTGGGCTTTAGGGTGTACTTGAGTTTTAGGGTGTATTTGAATTTTAGGGTTTCAGGCTTATCTAAGGTTTATGTATAGGGTTTGCTTCAGTTTTTAGTTTTAGCTCCATGCTGACTGTAAAAAGCCTGGTTGTGGACTGGTGTGCGTGTGTCTGTGTGTGTGTAATTATGTGTGTATGTGTGTGCACCTGGTATCCTTTGCGGTAGGAGTCTGCTAGTGCAGCAGGTGGGTGCGTACACTTGGCCGGTACGAGGTGAACAATCATCTGCTCAGCTTCCTCAACTACCCAGTTCTTGCTCAGCGCAGATTCTGAACTCACCTAGCCGTCGAACGAGCCGTTGGTGATCCCTGAACACTGCCTAAACTGTGCTCTCACCCAAAGCTTTATTCTATTCAAGAAAGGTCCGGCATTGTACCTCGAGCTTTAATAAAGCCTAAACCGTAACCATGAAAAACCCCAAACCTCAAACCCTAAAAATCTCAAACCTTGAACCCTGAACCCTAAAGCCTGAACCCTACCGTCTCCAAACCCTACCATTCCCAAACCCTGAGACCGAAGGTGCAGGCCGGGTTTCACGGCTTTGGGATCTGGGTCCAATTGTTGAGGGCGTTAGCAACGGGATTTCGGTGTGTACTAGCGTATAACTCCCTAAACCACCAAGCCCAGAAACGATCTAGGGACTGCACTCGAATACTATTCAAGCCTTGAAACGCTGAAGGCTATAGACCCTGCAGACGGATTCCTATCCTAAACTCCAAACCCTGAAACCAACCCAAACCCTAAACCCTGAAGACGGAAAATATGACGGGTTCCTCTAGCCCCATTGCCTTGCACTGGAGCTGATGCACTGTTACCCAGAGGCTCCTGGCTGAAGGGATTTGGATGTTGGGATTTGGGGTTTCGGGTTAAGGGTACTTGGGGATTCGGGGTTTTGGGCTTAGGGATTGCTTAAGACTTTCGAGGTTTCGGCTGAGGCGTATTATAGGTGCCTCATTAACTGGTATAAGGTTTCTTTTAGGATTCCGTTTCAAGGGGGTCTATAAGCCCCAAACTGGGACCTCAATCATACTATAGTCCTAAACCCTAAACCCTAAACTGTAGCTACTATACCTTAAATCCTGCACCCTGTCAGGTTAGCTCCTTTCTTCGGATTGCACAGCGACCCCAAAAATACGAAGGACCGGTGACCCTCCTTACTTCTCACTGCGCTACTCTAAGGCCCCAAAGTAGTTCTTTTTTGGGGCTCTTATTGAGAATCCTACAAGGTAATTCCGCCAACAACAAGGAACTACTTTGGGGCCGATGGGTAAGTATAACATACAGGGAAGAATGGGTCTTGGGGTTTCGGGTTTGGGATACTTTTAATAAATAGAATAGGGATGTATAGTATAGGGCTTTGAGACATTGCACTCAACTCATTAAGGAAACCGATTAGACTGTACGGGTACGCAATGCCGAAGCCCAAGAGGTAAGCCTGTCGAACTGCTGAGGCTTCTATAGGATAGCTCTGGAGCCTGTCCTGAACCCTAAACCCTAAACCCTAAACCCGAAACCCTAAACCCTAAACCGCCGAGCCTGCATCTAAGGGTATAAGCCCGGCCCCCCCCAAGGGCCCTTAGATGGAGCCCTTATGGCCCTTAGTCGTGGGTATTTGGGGTATAGTAGAGAGTAGTTGGGGCTCTAGAAGGTTGAGGCTTTTCTAGGTTGGCCCTTTAAAGCCTCTGAAATAGTCGTAAATCGGGTCCTATTTAAGCCCAAGAAGGGAAAATATAAAA
Source organism: Symbiodinium sp. CCMP2592 (assembly GCA_905221615.1). Lineage (NCBI taxonomy): Eukaryota > Dinophyceae > Suessiales > Symbiodiniaceae > Symbiodinium > Symbiodinium sp. CCMP2592. The sequence goes on along the minus strand of CAJNDT010000380.1, from coordinate 67,871 downwards.
TGTCCGAAAGCCTACCTAGTTTTCGAAACTCTTGTTGCTTTTGGGTTCTGATTGTAGTCCAGGTCTTGTATGTCGGGTGCCGCAAGGCTCTATGAAATAGAACAACCCCGATGAACGATCCCATATGGGAGTTTCCGAAAATAGGGGACCCTCGTATAGTACCCTAAATAGTAGGATCCTTAATATGAGGACCCCAAGGTCCCCCCAAATTTACGGAAACTCCATAAGCCCTTACAGAGCCCTTTAAAGGAACCATTATAGGAACCCTTGAAAGAAACCCCAAAGTAAGGTGCCCCTATTTTCGGAAACTCTAAACCCTAAACCCTTTGTAGAACCTTTATAGATCCCTTTATTTAAGGAACCCTTGAAGGACCCCTGTAGAGGAACCCTAAGGCCCTAGGGTACCCCTCATTTTCGGAAACACCCATGTCAACGTCGTGACGACGACCAACCAGTCTCCAGCCCTGGCAGGACATTCTTTTTTTAAGAGGGTTTAGGGTTTAGGGTTTTAGGGGTTTAGGGTTTTCGGGTGCAGAATGCAGCAAACCATCCGGCCCAAAACCCTATACCCAATATGACTGGCACGAGCGATTGGAAATCAATCGAAGCCACTGTTTCTGCTGGCAGCGTGCGCCGATGAGCTGGCAGAGCAACTCCTGGCAGGTACCTTTTCAGTGGCACCGCCTCAGGCAACGACCCCAAGCTGCTACACGGCCACGATGCAGATTAGGGGCCAAAATCCATCCTGTGTTTCTTGCAAGTCTGCAAAATGGCTGCTGCTGGAGCTGCAACCTGCCCCTATGCCAACACACACCAGAGCTTCTGCAAGGATTCTGGCCATGCACCGAATGCTAAGCCAGCCCGCGCGTTGGATTGCGGCTTCCGCCAGCAACTCTCCGGTCATCCCGAGGATTTACAGGGAGGGCTTTCTTGAGGGCTTGGTATAGTAAGTATAGATTGCTGAACAAATATCCCAAAATCTACTAAACACGGCCAAACCCATCCAGACCCTACGAAACCGCTAAGCTCGCACTAGAAACCCCGGAAAGCCCCGTTAAGAAAAGAACCAAGCAAAGTCTGGAGCACTGAAAATAGGCCGCCAAGTCAGCCGCACACTTCGAAGCGATCTCCTTTCAAACGCTTAGGTTCAGGGTTTGCCTACAGTCCCATTGTAATTCCTTTTGGTTACCTTATTAGAACATCCGAGCTATCAAACTGTTTTAACCAATATGGTCGAGTCGTGTTCGTGCGTCAAAACACCTTGGGATTTTGTATTAGTATTACTCAGACATCCTGATGGGGTTTAAGGTCTTGGGGTTTGCAGATGAGCGGTAGTCCCCTTACAGATTCTTAGTGTATATACCGTGGTTGAATAAGGATTGATACATCAGGCCCAGAGACAGCACACACACACAGTTAACCGGGAGTCTAGGCAGGTTGCTTGCCACGATTGTTCACAACGCGTCATCACTTGGAAGTTTCCGCTCATTCTCGTTGCTGTATCCTTGTACTGTACGTTGATGTTGTTGTGTAATATGCAAACCTTGTGAATGTAATTCATCTGTTTGCTCGTGTTACGAAGTATGATTTTTGGCAACGACAAGTCGGTATTGCTGCATAGCTTCACCCATACAGAGAATAACGTGCAAATGAATCGTTGATCATGAGAACTAAGATGAACAGTACATCCTTCTGCCGGCGCTTCTGACCGAGATCCTCAAAATTCACTCACCTACTACGTACATTCAGAGCAGGATTCCGCGGTCATTATTTTAGAAATGCGGTGATCCTGTATATCCTAAAAGCCTGCACCTTGATGTGAGTCTCAGCCTGGGGCTGCGGGAAAACGGGAGTTTGGGTCCACACTGGGTGACAAATCAACATGCGCCACATCGTTGCTGAACAGGCCGCAATGTCAAAACCCTTGCAATGTGGGGCTGTAATGGCGCTATCGGATCAGAAGTTTCGGGGTTAGGAAGTTTAGGGCTGAAGAAGCGCTACAACAATACATCAGCGAAGCTGCAAACTCAAGTGTTTGATTATGATTCCGCTGTGGTTCGTCAAAATACGGTTTGACGGAAATCCCCCCTGCAGGTGGAACTTGGACTCGAGTATGCTGCCAACTCGTCGTCCTAATCTGAACTTGGACATAAACATGCTGGAAACTCGTCTGGGGCTGTGGCCGCCTCATACTGAGCACGTGAAGCAAGCAAAGCGCTGCTTGCCTGCGATGGCAAAACGGCTATCGACATGCTTGCTCAATGAGATTTGCAATTGCAATAGGACAATGGCACTATGACGACGCGAAAGTGAAAACTGGCCGTGCAGGCGAACAGCCAAGTCAATTAATCCTAAAAGGGACGGTGTGTTAGAAGCAGGACACTTCTTGACCTCAGCAGTAAAGCGTAAAAGTACGGCGTGGCATGAACCCTGGATTTCCCGTGCACAGATTTTTGTGTTGCGTCCGGAAGGGTAGCGGGCACAACCACTTCGTACACAAATCTCGTCTTGGGGTTCCGCCGCCATTGCAGCGTATATGATCTGGTGCCTAGACCCCCCCAAAGTAGGTAAAGTAATGGCCCAAAGCCTATAAAAGGTTATTAGTCTACATACTTTGGGCCCCAAAACCCTATTCTAATTATGAAGGCCTACATTATATGATCTGGTGGTCGGATTTCCAGCGTAGGATCCTTGAGCAAAGTTGGCGCCGGGTATTTGGGTGGATCCCTTCTCCGGCACTGCGACGTATGCGAGTTTCCGAAAATTAAGGGACCCTAATATAGTACCTGAAATAGTACAGTAGGATCCCTATTATAAGGTCCCAAAAGAGAAGGTAACCGTAATTTTGGGATTATATGGGAGTTTCAGAAAAGTAGGGGGTAACGCTATTTTGGGATCCTACTATTTAGGGTACTATGCAAGGGTTCCCTATTTTTCGGAAACCCCCATATACATGGCATGGCATAAACTGACACGACAACCTGAACCTTGCAATTGTCAACTGCCAACCAGCAACCATTGTCGCTGTGAACTTACCATGTCCAACTCCAGCTAAACGGCCCAACTCCAGCTAAACGGCCCAACTCAAAAACAGAACACACACGCACACACGCACACACACACAGAGGCACGCAAACACACGCACAACACTCTATCTGTGAAAGCAAGCATGCTTGATTGGTCTCACTCAAATGCGTGGCACAGAAGTAGTTGCGGCTTCATGCCGCAAATCATACCCGGGGCCGCGGATCATTAACCTTCTCACAAAGACCGAATGTGGTTTGTGCCACGTCTCGCTGACCATCAATGCTACAGTGATTCTACTGATTCTCGACGGACCAAGTCGTACGTTGCATGTGGCAGACAATTGCAGCTCACGTTCGTGGGAGAATGCACGTTCTCTTGGGCGTGCACGCAGTGCTTGCAACGTACATGTGGACAATGGCTGGAACACGTTGCTTTGATCAGGGCCTGAAGAGTAGTAGTAGTAGTAGTAGTAGTAGTAGTAGTAGTAGTAGTAGTAGTAGTAGTAGTAGTAGTAGTAGTAGTAGTAGTCGTAGTCGTAGTCGTAGTAGTAGTAGTAGTAGTAGTAGTAGTAGCAGTAGCAGTAGTAGTAGTAGTAGTAGTAGGAGGAGGAGGAGGAGTAGCAGCAGCAGATGTGGTACTAGTGGTGGTCGTAGCAGTAACAGTAGAATAGTAGCAGCAATAGTAGGAATCCTCATAGCGATAGTGATAGTGAGATAGTAATAGTCGTCGTGGTGGTTCTGGTAGCATAGTGGTACTGGTAGGCGGACAAGTACAGCGTTGCTTGCCGTCATGCTCGCTGTGATTGTATTGTAGTTGTTGCTGTTGTTGCTGATGTTGCTGTTGCCCTTGCTGTTGCCGTCCGTGTTGTTGTTAGTAGGTTTTGGCAGCTCAAGATAGTCGACACCAGAGGCCCACCACCTCACCTGTTTAGGGTTTCGGTCTCTTTTAGGGTTCCATGATTCTAGCAGGTTTCTGTCAGGGTTCTGGTAGGCTTTGATAAGGACCGCCGTGGTTTATTGAGGGGCTCGGGTTCGGGTTCTACGAGGGGACCTGGCATTGTAGGACCATGCTTATGCTAACGTCAAGGACTTCATAATCGAAAAGATCCGCACGAAAGAACCTAATGTAGAAGCCCAGATACCTACTAATACTATTCCTCGAGGTTCTTATGCTCCTGAATTAACATACATTTGCGTATATAAGACCCCAAAAGCGCAGTTCTAGTCATTAAGGCCCTTGGCCTTACCTTAAATCTGAGGGCCCCTAAACCCTATTCAAAGCCTAAACCGGAACCTACACCCTATATAAGCCCTATAAATCCCACTTAAAATCTAAATCCTAAACCCTAAACCCCAAAACCTTGCCCTGGAGCGCAAACCCAAACGGAGCAGCCCCATATAGGGATTTTGGGTTCATGGGACTTAGCAAGTAGGGTTATAAGTACCTTTATCGGCGTTAAAGTAATCGCAACTGTGGTTAGCTGACCTGGGTTGGCCTTTAAACACCTTGAAAGATATTTATATACAGGGCCCCTTATAAACCCAAATAGGGAAAATAAAAAATGTCCCAAAATCCAACCTAGTGACTCATATCCCCCAGTACTAAGTCCCATGAGTATTGGGGGGGTTCGGTTCAAACCCTCCCAAACCTCACTGAACCTACCTACTTATCCCACAGGCCTACGAAACCCTGTCACAAACGGGATGAAGCGTTATCAAAGCCAACGCTCTACAACACCCCACCCTCTTTCTGCAGAAGAACAAACAAAACCAAAGGGTCCTAAGTACTTTTTTGGTAGAATGTAGGGTTTCTATGAATCGGAATTCCTATCATGATTTGGGTAAGTATCCCCCATGTAGGTACTTAGGACCCTTTTGGGAAAACAAGCATCGCCCCAAAATCTCCTGAACCCTTGGTCCTTCACCGTAAACCCTAAACCCACCACCCATCCCTCCCCCTTCCCTAAACCCTCAACCCTAAACAAGCCTTAAACCCTCAACCCTAAACTAGCCTAGACCCTAAACCCTAAACCCTTAAACCCCAAAACCTCTGAACCCAAAGCCCCCTTCAACCAAAACGACGGCTGGCGTTTGGTTTCAGCCTCAGGGCTCAGGGGCGCTGGCCACTCGCCAAGCTCCGGCGAATCTGTCACAGGGACAGGGATACAAGTCCTTAAAAATGTAGGTTCATAATAAGGAATATACCATTATTCAGGGCTTATTGGTTTCATATAGGGACAAAAACCCAGAGAACCCAATACCCCTTAATTAAGGAATTTGCCTTGAATCATAATATTCAGGCCCCTATACTTTAAGGTATATTCCTTAATTAAGGGGTATTGGGTTCTCTGGGAACACCCCAAAACTCCAAAGCACCCAATAATTAGCTACTCGGCTTTAGGATAGAAGTTGTGTAGCTTAGGATTTTGGTGAGTATATGATTATGGGGTACTTGGACCCTTGGGGCAGCCTCGGGTTGAGGGTTTAGACAGGAGTTGGGATGAGGGGGACATGTGGGGATAGAGACCCTCTCAGTCAGATCCAGTAGGGTTAAGAAGGGTCCCCTTTAAGGGGTCTCCTAGTGCTACCGAGGATTACGGTTTAGGGTCGTTTAGGGAGGGTTGGGATTGAGGGTTTAGCATGTAAAAGAATAGTTGTCTACGTGGGCTGAAGTGTTCAGTTAGGCATGCTAGGCCGGTTCAGGGTATGGGGGCGTTTGACAGGGCGCAGTGGGCTTCAAACTTAAACGGGCTGCCACTTGTGGCACGGCACTTTGTAAAATGTACAGCTTATGAAGAACTTGAATTCGATGGACCCTTTATCTAGTTTGAGGGCGACGAGGGTTCTGAGGCGAGGCTGTTGGCAGTGCATCTCGGTCACTACATGCGCTAACACGGCCTTCTCGCTCGCAATGCGAGCGCCGAGAAAACGGACGATGAAGCCCTTCCGGTTCGCCACCCGCCTACCCATACCTCATCGAATGGTCATCGTTATTCCACCACGGGTACACGATCTCACTCTTCGCTGCTGTGACTCTGCGAGCATCGCATCCTCGTCGTCCCGATTATCTTCCCAGGGACTCCAAGACCCCTTTATTCGGTAATATTCCTTAAATCATATTAGGATCCTGTAATTCAGCGTATATTCCTTAATTTCCTTATCGAACCCTTATTATGGATCTCTTTAAGGAACCCTAAGGATATTCCTGAATTGATTAAGGGGTATCGGAGTCTCTGGGACCATGTCCTTCGAGTTCCCTTGGTGCAAGAACGTTCCAGCAGTCAAACCTAAAGGCTCCATGTGTCCACATAGAGGGGTACCCTTTTTGGGAGTCTTTATAATAAGGATCCTACTATTTAGGGTACTATATTAGGGTCCCCTATTCTCGGAAACTCCCATGTAGTAGGTACTTAGGCCTTAAAGGGGTCCCTATATAGGTACTTTAAGGCCTAAGTACCTCCTGTATGGGAACCCCATAAGGATCCCTTTAAAGGAACCCTATGAGGATCCCTTTAAAGGAACCCTATAAGGATTCCTTTAAAGGAACACCTCCAATATGGGTACATGGAGCCTTCGGGAAACCTAAAGCCACGCAGCGAAAAATCCGACCCAGAAACCCCAGAGGCCTGAACCCGAAAACCCTGTGGCATACTGTTGGTGATATAAATCCTGCATTACCTTAAGGACCCTAGACTATGGGAATTATGGTATATTACTTATTACAGGTAATGCAGGATTTATAGCATCAACCGTAGTACCTTTGAAGCTAACATGCTAGAGAGTTGGAACATCATCCTCCTCCGCCCATCACTCACAGCAACAAGAATACCAACATTGCAGTATTAACAGCTTTGTAACAATGAGAAAACGATGACAAATAGTGGCAGTAGCGTTTCCGGTGAAGAATTCAGAACCCAAGTGACTCCTTCGGCCATGTTCATTCTCAGTCTCCCAATCTACCTAAATTCCTGAGTGACCCCTTAATAATAATGGTAACCGTTTTCCTACCTGTTTGGTTTTAATCAGGGAGCCCAAAAAGAAAAAAACAACGCAAAAGGGTACTTACTACTCGGGAACCTAGTTACAAAGTGTCCATGTATTAGAAGGGGCCCCCGCCCTGTAATAGTGGTATAATAGGAATATAATAGGGCCCGAATATAAGCCTTATAGTCACTATTAAAGGGTGGGGGCCCCTTCTAATCCATGTACCAGATTGTATCTGCCTATAGATCCTAAAATACGTGCATTGCTATACTTATAAGACTAGGGATTACGCAGGCACTTGAGCCTCTAGGAAAGGTTGGGAGATGGAGCCCTCGGAGCCAAATTTCACAACGAAATCTCTGGAAAACGAAATTATATGGAAGGGCTGTATTGTTTGGGTCCCTTAAGGGTTCTATCGCGGATTCATACGGGTTTGTTGAGGGGCCTCAATATATAGGGGCCGAGTAATCAGAATAGGGTTTTGGGGTCCATTTGACTATACTTATAATAACAAAATCGTATAGGTAATTATATTTAGGCCCCTATATTGACATGAACCCCTTATAGTAGACCCTAGAGTAACCCTTGTCAAACCCATTTACAGGAACCCCTGGCATGACAAGGATATGCGAGTTTCCGAAAATAGGGGACCCTAATATAGTACCCTAGATATATATGCCCTGCATTACCCATAATAAGGCGTATACCATAATTCCCAGAGTGTAAGGTCATCAGGGTAATGCAGGACTTATATCATCAACTGTAGGTTGCTGCGGAGGTTTCGGTGGGATTGGAGTTTAGGTTGCTTTAGGGTTTAGGGCTTCTACTTACAGGATCATGGGACTTAGTAAGTAGGGTTATACGTAAGCTAACTACAGTTACAATTACTTATAACCCCAATTAAGGTACCTATAACCCTACTTACTAAGTCCCATGATCCTCCAAGTATGATTCTAGGGCTCAGGGCCAGCGCAAAACTCTGAAACTGACAATCGGGCCGCCTGCGAGGTGCGCAGCTGGGAACGGGTCGGCTGCAGACAATTGGCTCATGATGGGTGGAGCCTGGGTTTAGGGGTTTAGGGTTTGGGGGTTTAGGGTTTGGGGGTTTAGGGCTTGGGGGTTTAAGGTTTAGGGTTTGGGGGTTTATGGCTTAGGGTTTCGGGTTCAGCGTTTGGGCAGCAAAGGCCTAGACGCAAAGGGAAACTACTAAAGTCCTGTCATGGTGCCTATACTAGAGCATCCCTAAGAAACCTATTTGATTTCAACTTTTCCTGTCAGTTATACCTGGACCCCCAAAATCTGTAGAATACTAGCCTTTTACAGGCTTTGGGCGATTATTTGACCTACTTTCGAAATTTGGGTATTCATGTCGGGCCTCCAATTCTGCAGATTCCGGCGTTCGGGCTCGAGTCTTGAGGTTCCAGATCCTGGTGGGTTTCAGCTCAAGCTAATGTAGGATCCTGATTGAGAAACCTTGGGATTAGAGTTCCTTTCAAGGGGTCTATAAGGGTCACGATAATGGATCTATAATACATAAGTTTATATAAGGGTACCATAAGGGATCTATAAGGGTAATGTAGGAACCTGATTAAGAAACCTTGGGCCTTCATTAGGGCTCCTGTTATGAACCCTACTATTTGGTCTTCATTTGCCCAGGGTTTCTTAATCAGCTTCCTACATTGTCTATAGTCTCCGTTGCAGTTCTTATTTTCGTTTAACAAGCTTTATATATCTAGGAACCCACAAGGTAACCCCCAAAAAAGGAGAGACTATAGGTAAGCTTCCGCGTACGAGTTCGATGTCGATACTCAGCGTGTTCTTTAACACACCCTAAGGTTTCAAGTACCTGATTATCAGATATACACTCCCCAAAATCCTAACCTGCATAACTACTACCCTAAACCTAGGTGCCTAATTCTTGAGTCCTTTGGACCCTTAGGGAAATGTCCATTGTCCCAAAATCATGGGACTTCAGCATTGGAAAATGAGTGAGCCGGGTGTGAGTGCACATCCTGAGCAAGAAAAAAGCGTGCAGGAAGTAGAATGCGAGGATAACGTCCCCAAATTTCAGAAACCGGCATGTCTGTTTGGTCCGGAGTTCCAGGTCCTGAGATAGACTAGCCCTAAACCCTAAACCGGCCCTGCGACAGTCGTAAACAGGATCCCCTTTAGCCAAGGTTTAGGGTGTAGGGTCTAGGGTTTTAGGAGAAGGGAAGGAATCAAAAATGTGCGAAGGGAGCCCTGGCCCAGCCCAAACCCTGAATATCCTTGAACCCTCAACCCCAAACCCTGAGCCTATACACCCTAAACCCATGAACCCTAAGCCACAAACCCTTACAGTAGAAGCCAGAAAGTTGGAATATCATTATCGTAGCCCCTTTAAGGTAAATTACAGGGGATCCTACCATTAATCCATATTCCAACTTTCTGGGGTTCCCTTTATATGGTGGGAGAACCCCAAGCCGGACCCTGCCTGGGAGGGATCTCGACGAAAAGCCGCTAGGAGCCCATTCCAAGCTGCGGTTGGAGCATTTTTGAGGCTTACCCTAAGGGTGCATGTGCTCCTGTAGCATATGCTTCGGCCGGTAGTCTCTATATTAGGGTAGTTGTCAAAATTAGGATCCCTGTTTGGGTCCCCAATATAGTACTCCACCCAATATTTAGGGTACCCAAAAAGGGGCCATAATTTTGACAACCACCCATATAGACACTTAAAGGCCAAAGTATATACTATATTGGTACAGGGACCCTGAGGGTCAGGGTTGAGGGTTTTAGGGCTTATTTTTGTTTGTTTAACGCCTCTTTTCCTTTCCGCCTTGAGAGCCTAATAGGCATTCCCAACCAACCTTGAGGCGGAAAGGAAAAGATGTTTTAGGGCTTAAAGGGAACTCCAGAAAGTTGGAATATTGTTTCAGGGTAGGTTACCCTATAATCTACCATAAAGGGTTTAGGATAATCATATTCCAACTTTCTGGCTTTTACTATAAGGGGTTTAGGGTGTAAACACGGCAAGGAAACACCCTAGAACACTCGAGCCACCTGTAACTTCAATCATTCTGCCAGAACTATAGAAGGGACGATATTGGGCTTGCTATAGGTTTGCAAACCTATACCAAACCCGGTATCGTCCCTTCTATAGTTCCAGCAGAATACAGTTACATAGACCCCCGAAAGTAGGTAAAATACTGGCCCAAAACCTATAAACGACTATTATTCTACATACTTCTGGGGTCCAGGTACAGGGGTTCAAGTGCTTACGTTGTTCTAGGTACTGCTTCGGTAGGTTGGAGTTACGACTCCTGTGGGGTCGGGGAGGACCCAAACCTCCTAGAAGAGTTGCAGGAGTTGGGGCTTTCCGAAAATTAGGGGTACCTTAGGGTTCCTTAAAGGGTTACTATAAGGGTTCCTTTAAAGGGCTCTGTAAGGGCTTATAGAGTTTCCGAAATTTAGGGGGTACATTATCTCGGGGAATGATATCCTCCACCTGCATGGGTGAAGATCGTGTATGCAAGGATTGTGGGGTCCATGATGGGTGTACTGCTCTCTATATTAGTCAGGGTCCCTTTCAGGGTCCTCTTGCAAGGGTGATGTACTTTTGGGAGCGAAACAGGAGCCCTAGTTGAGAGACCTACCCTCATGCAAGGCGCAACGTCATACAGTGCCCCAAAGATATCCGCATCTGATTGCAAAGCACCCACAATGATCTCAGAAGGTGTCAAACCCAGCTTGTGGGCTTCGTGCTTATGGATTAGCATGAAGGTCCACAACAGAAGTTTAGACTGCAAGCCTGTCGGGAACTAGGACCGAGGGTTCTGGTCAGCATGACACCCAAGACGACAAACCTCAGTACTCAAAACTCACAGCTCGACAGCTTAATCCCTAAACCCTAAATTCGGAACCCTAATCCCAGAATCCTATTTCCGGGAAACCAAACCGCCATCAAGTCTATGGAGAAGCCAAAAGCTGTTACTTACTTAGTATCATAGACTTGCCTCAAATACCAACCTTGAGTCACAGTACATAGTTGTTCAGGGCTTATGGCATAAGGCTTATGGCTCAGGGAATAATTTTGATGTATTAGATATTTCGGTGCTTTTCGCACAGAACACAAAGCAGGATCCTAAAAACAGAGACCCGCAGCATGACACCATTCCCTTAAATATTGGACTTCCAAACATGCAGTCATTATGCGAACCGAACCCAACACCCCAAACCCCGAACCTGCACCCAACACGGCCAGCCCACGAAACCCCAAAGCCATATGATGGGAGGCCAAAAGGGGGGTTTAAGATTCTTGGGGTAGGGATTCCTTAATATGAACCCTAACATGGGAACCCTAATCCCTACTAAACCCCCATAGGCTAAAACCCCTTTTGGCCTCCTATGTCCCTGAACCCTAAACCCTAAACCCCCTAAACCCATAGCCCAACAACACAGCAGCGGCCATTTTGCGACGGTGAAACGCTGGTGCAAAGCCATCCACTGGCTGGGGCTTCAGGATTCAAAGCGCTGATAATCTAGATCCTCTTAAAGGGTCCCTTTCTTGGTTTCCAAAGTTATTGCCCTGGTAGAATCGATATCGCCCTCGAGGTCACCTACCCAGCCGCTTCGATTTGTACGCAATCAGGACTTAGGGGATATGGATTTATGGGTTCGTTTATAGGTTGGAACTCAAGTAGCAAGCCCCGTTACCCCGCGCACAGATGAGCAAACTGCCCAGACCCATATACTCATGCCATGCCTGTTCAGCACCTGCCCTAGACCCAGGAGGAACCTAGGAATAAAAAGGGTGCCCAATTTGGCTTAAAGGGGCTTATAAGGGAACATGAACCCTTAAAAAGGGAATAAGGGCCTACTCTAGGGCCTAGTGCCTTTCAACTGTCGAGCAGAACCCCAAAGGAAGTGCCGGAACACTAGCAGCGGTGTTTAACCCTAAGCCCATCATCAAAAGCCCTGCCTTAACCCTAAAGAACCTACCTTTTTAAGGACTTATATAAGGAAATCAGAATAGGGAACCCAAAAAAGGTAGGTTCTTCAGGTTTAAGGTAGACCCTATGAGCCGGGTTTAGGGTTTAGTGCCCTAAGCCCGAGGACCCTCAAGCCGTAAGCACGATAAACCCTGAACAGCTAGGGGCCTTGATAATTGGAATAGGGGTTCCTTTTAAAAGGATCCTTAAAGGTTCTATAAGGGATCCATAACAGGGTTCTATATTGGGGACCTTGATAATGAGAGCCCCGAAACCCCAAATTGGGCGGCTGGAGCCTCACAGGGCTCTCCTGCCGACTGCTACGTGCGAGCTCTTGTCAATGGCTTGCGGTTCAGGGATCTAAGGCGTGGGGTTGAGGGCTTCGGGTTTAGGGAACTCTTCTTCCCCCTCCTCCTGCTACTGCTGCTGCTACTGCATGCTGCTACTACTACGGCTACCACTACCACTACAAGTACCACTCCCACTCCGACTACTACTACTACTACTACTACTGCTGCTGCTGCTGCTACTACTACTACTACGACTACTACTACTACTACTACTACTACTACTACTACTACTACTACTACTACTATGACTACTGACTACTGACTACTGACTACTGACTACTGACTACTGACTACTGACGACTACTACTACTACTACTACTACTACTACTACTACTACTACTACTACTACTACTACTACTACTACTACTACTACTACTACTACTACTACTACTACTACTACTACTACTACTACTACTACTACTACTACTACTACTACTACTACTACTACTACTACTACTACGTCCTTTATAAGCACCCACCATTTAGGAACCTTAGCCCCTACCCCCGGCGGGATTCACAGAATCCATGCTGCTTCGAAATTAAGAACCTCAGGTCAGGGTACCCTAGGCTTCGGATCAGGTTCCTGTTTATGTTGGGTGGAACTGATTTCGTTGTGGCTTGCCTTGTTATGAAAACAACCCAGATAAGAACCTTAGTGAGATAGGGTTGTCATTTTGGCGGTTGGTGGCCAATGCGGCATAGTTTTAAGAACCATAAGACTGATACTGGTAAATATTCAGGCTTCTACATTAGTTTTGGGGTGGAGGGTCGGTAGGCTTCGGGGCCCTCTTAAGTTGGGGTTTAGGGCTTAGGAGTTTAGGGGTTTATAGGGCAGGGCTTCGGGGTCTGCAAAGCCGCTACAAAGGTTTTACAGTGGGGCTTGACGGCTTGTGGCGCTGCTCCTGAAGGTTCTTTAACCACAACAGTTGTAATCCTTCTTTTTGTGTTGTATACAACCTGTGCCCCCCAAAGAAGTCCTTTTTAGGAATTAAACATAGCAGCCATAGCAAGGAACCCCACAAAGGAAGGTTTTCCGGCTACAGGTACGGTTGACATTCAATTTTCCTGTCTAGTAGGTTTGAGGACTTCCAGCCTGTCAGTTCTACAAGTTTGGCTTGTCTAGGCAAGAGGCTTGTTGAACCCCTGTTTGGGAACACCGAGAACGGTCGGTATGTGGGTACTTAAAGGATCGTGGGACTTGGTAAGTAGGCTTTTAGGGTTATAAGTACCTCAACTGGGGATGTAACTAAGTATAACTGCAGTCACATTACTTGTAACCCCAATTACTAAGTCCCATGACCCTCCAAGTAGTGGGTAGTTCTCTACATTTGTCTCCCGTTTCGGATCCGCAGGCAAGGCAGCGCTGGAAAAGTTCGCTTGTTTAGAGACTCCCCCTTGTCTTTAGGGTTTAGGGTGAAGTGTTCTTAAATAAGACAAACCCGCCTCCAACGCACCCTAACATAATGTACTGTTATGATAAGGGTTTAGGGTTTAGGGATTGTAACTGCTATGATTATTGACAAGTGCTCGCTTTCGGCGAAGAGCCTCCTAAAGAGTGCTGCTCGGACGGCTGGGAAAGGGTGACTGGAAAAGAGCTGCCACCTCCCTGCAGCCAGAGATTGACAAAACTTGTTTACAGGGCTTCTTTATAGGGTTTTTAGGATTCATGATACGCCGGCGTCACAGGGTACTGTCGGCTGATTAAGTACGTACGGGAACCTGAATCTGATCAAGGCCCCTCATAGCTACATATCAGCCCCTACATTTTGCCATCCAGAGCCGAAGGTTTGTTAACCACATTCGTAGATTAGGTCTCTACAAACCGACGTATGGCCCTGAATATAATCCAAAAAATGATCCGAAACGCTTGTTCTTAAACCCTTCGCCTACACCCTAAACCCTTCTAGGGACCGTGAAGCTAGAACTACGGCTTCCGCGAGTTCAGGATCTTCTCAACCGAGGCACATTCCTGCAGACACGGATTCAATGTCAGACGGTTGAGGGTTTAGGGTGGAGGGTTCATTTTATGGTGGATTTCCCCCCTAAACCTTAAACCCTAACGGTGGAGTTCCGTAAAAAAGGTGGGGGTTGAGGCAGTGTGGACGATTTAAAGCCTGACAGCCAGTTGCCTTTTTCAGTATTAACATTATGAGCGGTTCGGATACTTGTAAGTCTATAGAATGACTACCTCCCAAGTCACCAGACCCTCCAAGTAGGGTTTTATGGTCAAGATGGGCCAAGGTTTTAGGGTTTAGGGGTTCAGGGTTTACGTGGAGGAACCTATGTAGCTTTAAACAAGGGATACGACCCCTAGACAACGGGTACATGTACCGTTTTAAGTTACCGTGGTTGCTCTGTGGTAGAGTCGAATGCCACTTACGTGTCCAATCTCCTGGAGAGGGGGGACTATTTGGTTCCCAGAAACTCCAATATCCCTTGATTAAGGAATTCTAAACCCCCACACCCTAAACCCCCAAACCATGGACCCCAAAACCCTAAACCCCAAACCCTGACCCCCAAACCCGAAAGCCACTCATCGGGGAGATCCCTCTGGGCACCCACGCATCTACCGTTTAAGCCTTATATACTTGAAGGGGCAGGGGACTTAGTAAGGGCTCTTAAAGATCTTAAACGGCTCCTTATGAGGGATCTACAGGGTTCCTTGAAGGGATCTATGGGGTTTAGGGTTTAGGGTCTGCTGAGAGGGGCAGGGGACTTCGTAAGTAGGGTTACAAGTAGGGTTCTAATTGGGGCAACTCCATTTAGGGTACTTGTAACTCTACTTATAACCTACTTTCTAAGTCCCCTGCCCCTCCAAGTGGTGCGAGATAGGGTGCAACAGTGTCGGGTTTGAGAGAAGAGGTTGAGCGGTTTAAGGTTTAGGCTTACGAAACCGAGGGTGCGAATGTGCTTTCATTTGCAGCATTTCGTTGTGTTGATACTGTTTTCGCCTAGAAACCACATGGATATGGATAGTTCTCCAAACTGGGTCCGGCTGTTTAAAAGGGGAGGGCTTAGGGGTTTAGAGATGAGGGTTTAGGGTTTAGGGCTTTCGGGTCTCATGGTTCAGGGTGAAAGGGTGTATGGTTTAAGGGTTTAGGGCTTTAGAAGAGCTCAGGGTTTAGGGTGTGGCGTCGTCCGGAAAATTTCTGTCGATCCTCTCCAAGATCCTTGCAGTGTGTCGGGCCCTGGCCTATTATATCGGGACCTTGATGATCAGAATCCGGATTGACGTATCTGTTTGTATAACAGGGACTATAGTGGTGACATGATTACCAATTCTTCAGACCTCGTCGTTGAAGGCCTTTAATTTGGCATTCAACGCTGCCCTGAAGCCTCAAAATTCGTGAAGCCCTCAACCCTCAACCCCCAAACCCTAAACCCTAAAGCCACTAGTGGGGAGTCCGAATTCGTGAAACCCTCAGCCCTAAACCCTAAATCATCCCAGAACAGCCGGACCCTAATTTGGAGAACTATCCCTATCCATGTGGGGTGGGGCCAAAGTATCAAAACCCTAAAAACCCCAACCAAACCCTAAATCCTAAACCCTCCCAAGCGCCAGGCCAATGGGCCTGTGATGTGCACGGCAGGCGTGCTCTGGGTAGGGCGGTGACCGTTTAAAGACGACGTACCTGGCAGCCCAAGATTCTTGCAGGATTGGGTTAATATCGAGGCCTTATAAGCTTAATAATTACATAATTATGCTGTTTTTGGGGTTCCATATTCTCATTCTAAGATGATTGGCCCCAAAACCCTATTCTAATTATTAAGGCCCTTGTATTAGGGCTTTAGTGCTTTGGGGAAGTCTGAATCCTGCACACTGAAGCTCCATGACGAGCGCCAGAGAGCTCGAAGTTAGTAACCGGGCAGTCAAATACTTTCATTGCGCATCACCTCCACAACCCCAAATCCTGAACCTGCATCTTTATACCCCTACTTGGAGGATCATGCGACTTAGTAAGTCGGTTATAAGTACCTTCATTAAGGTTACATGTACTTATAAGTGTAGTTACCTTACTTATAACCCCAATTACTAAGTCCCATGACCCTTAAAGTACCAAACAAAGAGGGTCGATATATACTACTATTATGGAATGAGGTCCCCAAAACCGTATTAGGATGGTCTTTTGGGACCGAATTCCAGGATGGGGTACTGTAGTATAGATGGACCCTCTGGGAAACAGGTCCGAGGCTTGGCCGATCTATGATCTTACAAGCCCGTTACAAGTATTACTTAAGCCCAGCAAACCTAAGTCTACCCTAAACCCTAAACCCTAAGTTCTTAAACGGCTAGCCCTCAGTCCTCAGCCCTGAACTTACGACTTCACCCTAAACATGAAGCCCCTAACGTAACAACACCCCCCTGGCTCAAAAAAAGCCAATGCCCACACGATTCACGCCTAGCTGCACAACACCCAATGCCAACATAAGCACTCTTTCAACCCCGGCCCTCACACAACACGGTATACTCTTATTCCCTGGCCCTAAACCCTAAACCCCAAACCCTAAACTCTAAACCCTAAACCCCAAACCCTAAACCCTAAACCCTAAACCCTAAACCCTGAACTGTAAACCCCAAGGCTTCAAGGCCTGAAACCCTCCCAAACCTTAAAATCCTGAACCCCACCTAGACCCCCAACTACCCTCGATCAGGGTTTAGGGCTTAGGGTTCAGGGTCTAGGGTTTAGGGATTAGGGTTTAGGGATTAGGGTTTAGGGGTTATGCTGCAAATACCCTCTGTTAAGCATCATAAGGGCTCTATGAGAGGGTACTTGGGGGGGTCCTTGGCAAACCCCAAACCCCAAATCCCACAGAAGTCTGTTTTCCCATCATAAGAGAATAAGAGATGGGAGCCTGCCACATACCCGGAAGGCTCCGAAGGCGTGGGCAAGATCGGAGCTCCTGATAAGCTTCGGGGCGGGTTTAGGGTTTGGGGTTCAGAGTTGAGGGGTTGAGGGATGAGGGTTTAAGGTTTAGGGCTTGGAAGCCCATGGGTGTAGGGTTTAGGGGTTTAGGGCTTTCTTGAGGGTTTTGTGGGTGCAGGCCCACCTAGACTCTTTTTGCAACTTGGGGTCGAATATAGGGCCTTGACAGTTCGACGAGGCTTTTCGGGTATATAGTTCTACCCTTAATATCCATGTACCCAAATACCCAGACCCCCGGCAGGATCTAGAAAGTGGATCCCCTAATTTTGGGGCCCTATACTACTAAGGGTACTGTATAGGAACCCCCATTAAGGGATCTACTTTCTAGATCCTTTCGGGGGTCTGGGTATACGCTGGCCCCAAAGTAGCTGAATAGGGTCTACTTAAAGAGCACAGTATGCATGGACCCCTAGGGTGGTTCGTGTAGTCTCACCGACATTAACGAAAGCACAGACATTTCAATCGTTCGATCTGCCGACCACAAGCCGATCGAATCCTGCAAGACCCTCTTGAACCCTAAACCCTAAACCTTAAACCCTGAACTCTAGACCCTAAAACCGTTGGGGCCTGAACACTAAACCTTAAACTCCAAACACTAAACCCTAAAACCCTAAACCCTTGAAGCCTAAACCCCTCAACCCTAAACTTTACGAACTGAAACCCAAAACCTCGCAGGCCCCATAGGGCCCAAGTGATCAAAGAGTATGGCTAAAAGCGCACAAAAATCATTCAGAGTATATTTGGGGTTCTAGGGTTCAGGGTTCAGCGTATACAGTGTGGGACCTGGAACCCTTCCGTTTCATTCAGGATTTAGGAGCTTATAGGGTTTCAGGGTTTAGTGACGAGGTTGCTGAGTGCAGAGCCCTGCGGCGGCGCAGCTGCGCTAGCCGGAGCAACCTTCTCAGGGGAAAGCCGGCAACACGGAACGGCAGTAGAGGGTTTGGGGTTTAGGGATTAAGGGTGTGTATAAGTCGCAAAATTGCTGAATCTCGCCCACCAGGACATCGCCCCTTCAGTAGGATGGCCACAGGAGCTGTGATCTTTCAGAGACCCCAATATCCCTGAATTAAGGAATGTACCTCAGGCTTCCTTGAGGGGACCCTTAAAGGGTTCTATAAAGGAATTCCTTAAATAATATTAGGGACCCCCAATATAATTTAACGCATATTCCGTCATTAGGGGATATTGGAGTCTCTGGGTCTGATGCCTGCGCACAGCAGCCTATGCCCCTCTTTGAAGCGGCCCATAGTATTGACCGTAGCTCGAACTCCTCCCGCTTTCCTGCGCTGCCAACGATCGCAGGTTCGACTCGATCTCAGCCTGGGATAAAATCGGCCGTCGGCTTGGACTTTAGGTGATGCACAATGCTTCTGCTCATAGCCCTTTGGAGTGTGGCAAGCAACCTAAACGGATCCATTCTGTTCAAGTCTTGGTGCTTCATGAAGCCAAGCGAGCCGCCGAGCGCGGCGGCGTCTGGCCAATTCCAGCTATGGCCAGGCGCGCCATTCCAGCGTGCAAGTTTGGTTTATCTAACTACAATCCTGAAATCACGAGGAGGCGGGTTAAGGTCCCTACGGTTTAGGGTCTAGGGGTTTAGGGTTTGGGGTTTAGGGTTTACCTAGCCAGAGGCTCCAAAGTAGTTCCTGTTGGGGGTTACCTTACAGGATTCTAAATACGAATCCTAAGAAGGAACTACTATGGAGCCTTAGGGTAAACCCTAAACCCTCAACCCTAATTACTGTGAGGCTACTGCAAAATGTTGAAGGATCTTTCCCGGGTCTTCGGGCTATTTCGGGTTAGAGGAGCGGTCCATCGGTATTCTACCTTGACCTACCAAAACCTGAATTTGTGTAGGGTCCTTCTAAATTTTCATACTAGGTTTTATAATCAGAACCTGCAAAAATTTGCAGATTGGTAGGTTAAGGTCGACCTCTTTTGCAACCCTCGTTGCACACTAGACCTGGCACCCAGTTCACCGTTTTCGGGTTTAGGATAGGAACACCAGGTAGCCATATGGACGCAACTCCCGTCCCAACCCAGACGGACAGGGTTTTAGGTCCCAAGCTACATACACTGGTTTCTGGTGGCTGAAACCTTACTATTTGGGCACTTGGAGCCTGAAAGCCTAAGCCGAAAGCCTAAGCCGTAAACTCCCCTCCCCCGCCCCTCGGCCACGAAGACACGCCTGCGGCATCTCGCTGTGCACGACACCTGAGGGTGACGTGATCTCGGCTTTTGCTCAGAGCGCACGGCTATTACCGACCTAAAGACAACGGGCTATGGGGTACATATTATATATAGTTAGTAACGTACTATCTATGTAAGCAGCTGGGGCCCCAGGGTACATGTTGAACTTTCTTTCTAGGGTTACAGATTCGGACCCCTGGTTCAGGATTCTGCATTGCCAGGTTCAGAATGGATGCAAACCTCAAGCGCCAGCCCAGTACCAACAACTCGAAACCCTGTTGTGGATGCAAAACGACCTGAAAGCCAAGTTTCAGACCGTGTTCGGTACCAAGGCCTTACCCTGGGAGTCTCGGGCCTAGCTTAGAACTACCATGGCCTCCTTTCCATTTTTGTCGGTTCTTAATGTAAGACCATTTATATACAGAATGTATAGTGATCCAACAAAAATGTAGGTCTTGGTAGTTGAGTAAAGTATGTTTCAAACGTGCCAGGACACCTGCGCAATCGATGGCCACCACCGGAGGTGGTGCTGCTGCTGCAGCCGGATCCTCCAAGTAGCAGGGTTTAAGGCTTACATGGCCTTGAGCCTTTGATTTTGAACTGTACCTGAAGGGTCCTGGACAATTTCTATTGCAAGGGCCCGAAACCCTAAAGCCTAAACCCTAAATCGACTAAGACTATCCTAAACCCTAAACCCTGAACCCTGAACCCTAAACCACCAAGACTCTCCTAAACCCTAAACCGCTAAGACTATTAAGCCGCGGCAACGCAAGAAAAAAAAAAAAAAAAAAAATAAGCTGAAAGCAGCAATCCAACAGGGGCTCCGCAAACCTCAAACAACAAAAAGGCCAAGGTAATGTAGGAACCATTAGGGTTCCTTTAAAGGGGTCTGTAAGGGTTACTATCAGGGATCTATAAGGGACTATAATAATGTAGGAACCTCTCAAACGACAAAAAGGCCAAGGTAATGTAGGAACCTGATTAAGAAACCTTGGGATTAGGGTTCCTTTAAGGGAGTATATAAGGGTTACTATAAGGGATCTCTAAGGGTACTATCATCATGTAGGAACCTGATTAAGAAACCTTGGGATTAGGGTTCCTTTAAGGGAGTATATAAGGGTTACTATAAGGGATCTCTAAGGGTACTATAATAATGTAGGAACCTGATTAAGAAACCTTGGGATTAGGGTTCCTTTAAATAAGTATATAAGGGTTACTATAAGGGATCTCTAAGGGTACTATAATAATGTAGGAACCTGATTAAGAAACCTTGGGATTAGGGTTCCTTTAAGGGAGTATATAAGGGTTACTATAAGGGATCTATAAGGGTACTATAAACATGTAGGAACCTGATTAAGAAACCTTGGGATTAGGGTTCCTTTAAGGGAGTATATAAGGGTACTATTAGTAATGTAGGGGCCTGATTGAGAAACCTTGGGCCTTTGTTACGGTTCTTTGTATGAACCATACTGTTTGGAGGTCATAGGCCCGGGGTTTCTTAATCAGGTTCCTACATTACGACGCCACAATGCGTTGAATCGGCGCTCGACTGCTACCAGCTCTCGAACAGGTTTGACTAGAAGTGCTTCTCAACGAGAGACCATCTTTAAGCTGTATACACCATTACAAGAGCACCTGCATCGCAGCATTCACATCAGTCACAAACATACAAGCAAGAGTCGCGCCAAGAATGCTACAAAACTGGCAGAGTGGTGGCAGCGGTGGCGGTTGTGGGGATAGTTGTTGCGGCCGTCGTCGTCGTCGTGGTGGTAGTAGTAGTAGTAGTAGTAGTCGTGGTGGTGGTGGTGGTGGTGGTGGTGGTGGTGGTGGTGGTGGTGGTGGTGGTGGGTGGCAGCAGTAGCAAAAGCAGTAGCAGTTTTAGTCGTCATACTATTATTGAAATGATTATCACTTATTGTAGAAGTAGGAGGAGTAGGAGTAGGTACTGCAGCAGGAGGAGCAGGAGTAGGAGTAGCAGCAGCGGCAGGCATAGTTGGCATTGATGGTGTTGGACTTGTTGTTTTTCTCTTACTCACAGAACTGAGCAAACAATATGAAGTATTGCCGCGGTAGCAAGCGGGACCAAGCAGACTGCTGCAAGCAACCCTCATCATGTCAAAACCCTGAGACAACACACCCTACACCGCCTACACCCTATAAGCCCTGAGTCCTAAACCCGAACACAGAATGCGGAAATACGGTCCATTCGCCGTCGCCGCTTTCCGCGGCCGTCGTCTGCCTCTTCTTGGGCGCTGTGGAAACGCCTCAAGATGCGGCTTACCAAGAGACTCCATGATTCCCTTTGATTGAGAAATATACATCAAGATAAACGGGAATCACTGTATGGCTTTAAGAATCTCTGGGTAAAGGCTTTTGGACATTCTTGTGTTTTGGGCTGAGCATTGTCTAGACCTCCAACATACACGTCAGGACAGCAGCGAACGAAAATTACCCAAGGGAGCGGGTGAAAAGCTCGCATGTATGCACACACATCTAAAGGCAACACGAAGTCTCATGCATAAGTGCATGCTTCTAGAATCTTCTAGAGATTCTAGAGTTGTAGGATCTGGTAACTAGGTAATGTTGGAGCCTGATTAAGAAACCTTGGGCGTTTATTAGGGTTCCTTATATGAATCTTACTATTTGGGGGTTATAGGGCCAGGGTTTCTTAATCGGGTTCCTACATTATTATAGTACCCTTATAGATCCCTTAAAGTACCCCTTTAAAGGAACCCTAATACAGGCCCAAGGTTTCTTAATCAGGTTCCTACATTAGATAGCACCGCTTCTGCAGTCCTACAAGAGATGCAGAACCGGGCTCTCGACATGTTTATTTGCTAGCCTGCCCTGCTGACAATCATAGGGACCCTCAGGGGGGTAAGGGGGAGGGTAGGCGACTATACTTCCTTAAATAGGCCTCATTACGTCCTTATTAACGGTATTAAGGCCCCGCTAACCCCCCGAAGGGTCCCTATGAGACAAGGCTCAAGTTCGACAGCAACAACACGGCAGTAATAGCAAGGATAACCCAGAGCAAGCACAAGTATTTTAATCAGTAGTTCGGTCATCAAACCATGATGACAGGACTCGACAATGTAAACCAATTAATTATTTCAATGATTCAACCACATCGAGTACTATCACCGCCCCTGTACTCAACATTGCCCATCACCACCACCAATCACAACAGCAACAAACTGCAACCACCACCATAACTGCAGCGACGGCAACGCCACAGCAACGACCACCACCGCAACCGCAACCGAGACCCCCACCTCAAACACAACCGCACCAGCACCACGACGACGACAGCAAGAACCGCGACCACCACCGCCACAACCACATCACAGACCAGCAACCACCACGCCCAACTAACTGAGCTCCCTCCGACAGCCGCACGTACAACACAATAATGAACAACAGTTGCCGATGTTCGTCATCGACCATCTTGACTCAAGGTCCCGGACTTGCGCTTGCTGACTGCAGCAAACGATACAAGCATGAATTGTGAAAGCTGCTATCTAATCTCGACCACCCCATTCAACAACATCCAGAAGTTATAATAGGTCCAGATACGAGTCGGACAGTGCCCCTCACATTCTTCCAGCTCTTCACTCCAAGTCCCTGAAAGACTCCCAAAAGCCCAAAATCCTAAACGAGCATGTCGGCACGGAGTACGTGGGGCCTCTTCAGAAGAGTGTAGGCATCTACGATAATGACGAACTCCTGCCGCGCACTGCTTCTCAGGGAACCTCAACCCTTTCACGTGTCTACTTTGGGATTCCTTGGGCCCAGAGTCTCCAACATCCCCTAATTAAGGAATATACCCTTAAGTCATATTGGGGATGCTACTGTATTTTAAGGTATACTCCTTAATCAACGGATATTTCAGAAATCATATTCGGGATCCTACTATTATTTCAGGTATATTCCTTCATTAAGGGATATTGGAGTCTCCGTGGGGTTTCATCTCTACGGGGTGCAGGAATTTCATGGGTTTTTGGCCAAACCCACTTCAATCCCAGCGTATACCCAGACCCCCGGGAGGATCCAAAAAGTAGATCCCTTAATGGGGGTTCCTGTATAATAAAGTACCCTTAGTAGTATAGGGCCCCAAATCAGGGGATCTACTTTCTAGATCCTCCGGGGGTCTGGGTATCCGGTGTGTCGGCTAAGGTTTAAGGTTTTTGGTTGTTGAGTTCCTTTTTCATGCCTGCCATCCGGTGTCTGACACACACTGAGGAGGGTTTAGGGTTTAGGGCGGAGCTTCTTTGTACCACTGTGCAGCCCATGCCCCCAATGCACTAAAGTTCAAGAGGCCTAAAAAGTCTCTATAAATCGTAACACCGTACTGGCAACGCCCTAAAGCCTGGACCTTGTAAACCCCGAGACACCTCCAACAAAAAATCATGCATGCATCTTGCGCACAGGATCCCTAGCCTCATAGGGATCCTTAGGGGTGTAGGGGGAGGGGGGGTAGGGGGCCTTAAGGCCCATAATAAGGACTAATAAGGCCTATTTAAGGAAATATAGTCCCCTACACCCCTCCCCCCTACACCCCTAAGGATCCCTATGATAGCCGCCACCCTTGAGCCTACACCTAAAGCTGACTATCCCAGACCCAAAAACATTCAAAGCCCCAGAATTAAACCTAAACCCCTAACCACTCACCCCGTAAACTCTAATGACTCTAATCCCAAAACAGAGGAGTGAATGAGGGGGAGATCCTAATACGGTGGTCTGGAAGAATTTCTTGCACACCCCAAACCCCAAACTCGAACACCTGAACAATGAAACAACAAAGGCAAACAGTTCGGGCCGCACAATCCGACAGTGATGCAGATATCACACGTGCACACACAACGAACCGAAATAGCTTTCCTGAGACAGGGAGTTTGATTCTGAAGCCTAAACACTAAACTCCTCAACTCTGAACCCACCTTTCACTATGCACCTGCCAGCTATTATTGGGTCCTAGAAGACAATATCATTGAAATCTGAAGCGGCCACTTGGAACCCCAAAGTGTAGCACCAAGGCTCCCTCCAAAAGACAGCAGTGCTGCGCAAAAGAAGAAAGTCATGAATGCAATGGCACAACATTTTAGAAAGATCTTATTGCCAGTTATGCCGGCCCCGGAAATACCCAAAGGCTCCAAGATTTGAATTTGGGACCCGAAAGTACACACTGTACAGTTACTTGGACCCTTTGGGCTAGTTGTTCTCACCGCTGAATAGTCACATCTTTATCATGGGAAGAGGGTGCTTGGGGTATAATAAGGTACAATTATAGCTACGGAACTACAAGGAGATATAATTGCGCAAGTTCTTCCGGGCACCGTATTAGCGGTTCTCACCGCTCAATCATACACTCGTTAGAATCTTAGAACCACAATAAATAAAAGTACTCTGTTTGAAATATTGTCTTGGATTTTATTGATATGCATGAACAAAAACAGAAATAGTTTCTTAAGGAGCCCATACTAGTTGTTCTCATGCTCAAGTCACATGGGCCTCCGGAAACTGCTCGGGGGGAAACTGCCGCAGTCGCGCGATGAAGGCATGCCGCACCTGGACATCTGGGGCCCCATCTCCCCGATAGACACTAAACCTGGCACTTGGAGACTTGGACTCCTTCGATTGCTCTGACATAAGGGTGTGTTTCGGTTCTATTAAGACTCACAGGTTCTACTAGGATTCTTTCGATAAGGTTTATGAAGATTCTGTCAAGGTCTATACTGTCAGAACAACTTAAGACCCAGACTGCTGTATAAGGTTGGCGAAGGACCTTGATGATCCTAATCTTTATGAAAGGCAAGGGATGCACTGCTCAGGGGACTACATAACGCTGTCCTCAAAAAAGTCAAGCTGGTAGCCGTGAAAGCTCTAAACCGGGATTTGGCGGTGGTGGTAGGGAGGGGGGAGTTGAGCCCTAAACTAGCTCCCCTGACGAGGCGCTGCAGGGCACCTCGGGAACAAACACTCAGAGACACTAAGAACAGCACACATCTCAAAGGGGACATCCGTTTGGACAAGAAGCTTAGGCCACGGAGCCACTGATGGAACCCCTACACCCTAAACAGGATGCCGGCATTGCTCATAGAGCACCCGTATGTAATGCCCGAAACTCAAAAATCGTAAAGCCCCTAAACCGCAGTCGGGGTTTTGGTTTACTAAAGGGGCCTTAACAATTAGAATAGGCTTTTGGAGCCCAGTATGCTATAATTGTAATACGGAGGCCCCTATATTAGCGTCCTAGGCTTTGCGGCCTAGTGGGCTGTGTCTCTGGAACCACAAGAACTGAGAAGAAACAGCTTCTGGAAGGATCACGGGACTTAGCTAATGGAGTTGTAAGTACCTTAAATGAGGTTATAGGTAACTATAACTGTAGATACCTTGCTTATAACCCACTTACTAAGTCCCATGATCCTTTAAGCAGACCTGCGGCACGGACAAGATGAGGACTCTAAAGGTGCAGGGTTCAAGTAGTCCAGTGCACCCTAAACTTTCTTAAAGCAAACCCAGAACCTGTAAACCCTGCACCCTAAATCCTCAACCTAGGTTCTAGAGTAACCCCTTATAATACCATCAGGGTACCCTTTTCCCTACTGTTTGGTTTAATAAGGGAACCCCAAAAGAACAAGGGCAAAAGGGTACTACGCAGGAACCTAGCAACTCTAGACCCGAACCCTCAACCCTCTTTCGAATCTAACCGTCATCACACGAGCATGTGCCTGTTGCCAGCAGCTTGCATCGCCGATGCCAAGCACCTTCTGGCAGAGACTTGTTTTTTTTCAGACGCCTCGTTTCCACCTCCGGGTATGTTGCTCGTCGACAATCCCATGGGGGGAAGGCAAGTCAGCCTTGAGATTTGAGGGTTTAGGGATTTGAGGGTTTAGGGCTCTGGTCGAGATGTCTTATCGAAACCTCATCCTAAGCCTTCTGTTCATTGTTCATGATGGCTGTTCGATTTGCAGTGGGCTCAGCACCTGAGACTTTAAAGCCCTAAGCCCGAAGCAGTTTCTGTAGAAGCCTAAATAATTACCAATATCATTCCTTCGGGTTCGTTAGTCTAGTTATAGTACTAAGAAGCCCAACACCCTATTGAAATTATTAAAACCCCTATACTAATCCTAAACCTGTGAAAGATTTCATTTTTACAGTTTATCTCCACAAAGAAACGCATAATATAGAGGCCTTCAAAGTTAGAATAGGGTTTTGGGGCTCAGTATACTATAACTATAATAAGGAACCCCCCAAAAATTAGTAATGGTAGCTATTTAGGCACCTGTATCAGCAGTAAAAACGCCTCTGCATGCACAAAGAACAACTATCGTTGAGCGTAGAATTTGACTGCAGATTCTGAATGCTTACGTCATAGCTTCGTAAGATGCACCATAAAGCTGGGGCCACCCCTAACCCAGATCCTAAAGCCAATCTATGATGTGGGTGGTTGTCAAAATTATGGTTCCTTTTGGGTACCCTGAATACTAGGTGCCGTATTATTGTAAGGACCCAAAAAGGGACCCTAATTTTGACAACCACCCATGTATAGCAGATGCAACTTGTTGCTTGAACAGGTCGGCCGTCCAGGTGCTGGAAACGATGTGGTCAAGACACTGGCTTCTCATTCAAAGCTACATGCGACAGAAACAGCCAAAAAGGTCACATTTTCACCGAATGAGTGATGCTTAGGCTTTGGGCAAAGACTCTGTGTAAGAATCCTCGGGCTGCGGATCAAGTTCGTAATTACCCTATGTCATCCGAACATGTATTCCAAATCTACTTTAAACACTGAACCCTCGCTTCCTGTTTACCTGAACCCCACCCTACACCCTAAACCCTCAACCCTGAACTGAAACTCGAAACTCTAAACTCTGAACCGACACTCGAAACCCTAAACCCTGAACCGAAACTCTAAACGCGAGCAGAAACGCGGACGGGTGGCCGTGAGTGGGCTCATCCCGCCCTGGCTCGGCAGCGCTCCAGCAGAGGACTCGGCAGGAGATTTGCTTTAAAACCTAAACTCTACACGCGAAACCTAACCCCTAGACCCTAAACCCCCAAACACCAAACCCTAAACGCACGGCCTCGGGTTTAGGGTGTATAGGGTGTGGGGTAAGGATCCCTAAACCCTAAACCCCTAAACCCAGTTTAGGGTTCGGGGATTAGGGTAAGGATTCCTGTAGATTTCAGAACGGGTACCCGGTTTAGGTTGAGATGCTCAGGGACGGCTTTTGTTGGGCTGCTAAATGGGAGTTTCCGAAAATGAGGGCTACCTTACTTGGGGTCCTTATAATATGGATCCTACTATTCAGGGTACAATGTTAAGGTCCCCTAGTTTCGGAAACTCCCAAATGCTTAGGGCTTCAGGGTTTGGTTTCTTAAGGCTTTGGTGTCTAACAGGTTCAGCGTTCCAGAGTTTCAAACAGAGACAGAGAGAGCGATACAGAGAGAGAGAGAGAGAGAGACAGAGAGAGAGAGCTCCTGGGCTCCTAAACCCGCCGTTCTTGCTGGTGCAGGTCTGCGAAGGCACAGGCTTAGAGCTCATGTGTTGCAAAGGGTTGGGTGTTCGACTCTAGAGAGGCCGCGTCATCTCCGCTCAGAGCACCTTCGAGTCCATTTAGTCCGTAGTTCTCAGGGATGCAAGAAAATATGTTCAAGCAAAAAAACACGTATATGTAACTCCAAAATGTCATCCGATACAGCTCTCGCAAGAAAACATATTCGAACAAGCACCAAAAAACTCATAGTACAACTCCAAGAACCCTGAACCCTAAGCCCTAAATCCTAAACCCTAAACCCTAAATCCTAAACCCTAAGCCCTAAACCCTAAATCCTCCGGTGCCCAGGGATAAGGCGGGAGTGAAGCCCATGTCTCGAAGTCGCCCCACGGCTGCTTCGGCCTCTGGCCACTTGAAGTGAGGGTCTGCTTAAAGGATCCATGGGACGTAGTAGCTGGGGTTCCTTTAAGGGGTCCCCTTTAAGGGATCTATAGGGGTCCTTTAAGGGTTTAGGGTTCAGGGTCTACTTAAAGGATCATGGGACTTAGTAATTGGGGTTATAAGTGAGGTATCTACAGTTATGATTACTTATAACCCTAGTTAAGGTAGATATAACCCTACTAACTAGGTCTCATGATCCTCCAAGTAAGGTTCTTGGCTTGGGGTGTGAGGGTTTAAAGGTTTGGGGTTTGTGGTCTCACGGTCTAGTGGTTATATAGGCGTCTAGGGTTGGTTTCAGGGTTTGGGGTATAGGATTTTGGGTCTGATGGTTTGGGGTCAAGGGCTGACGGTCCACATAGGCCTATATGCGTGGTTTTAAATAGGGTTTGACCTGGGGTTTAGGATTTGGGGTCTAAGGGCAAATACTTGTTTGCTAGGGGTTTTGGTTTAGGGCCTAAATGTGATAGGCCTACAGGGTTAGGTTTAGGGTTCGGGGTTTAGGGTCTGTCTAAGGGCTTATACAGGTAGGGTTTATAGGGTCTGGGGTTTATAAACTATAGTTTGCAGGGTTAGGGTTTAGGGTTTATAGGGTCAGGGTTTCGGGCTGAAAGCGCTTGTTTAGGGTTCAGGGATGAGGTTCTAAAGTTTAAGGCTCACGTCATGTTTGGTTCTAGGGCTTTGGGGGGGTCTGAAGTCTCTTGGATGCTTTAGGCGTCTGGAGGTTGCGGGTTTTGGGGCTTTGGGTTTGGGGGGCTTTCGAGGTTGTCTGGTGCTTGTTTGTTGCTCGTCTTGGTAGTATCAGAATGCACATTGAAATCCGGCTACTGTACGGGCCTTAATACTTAGGAATAGGGCATTGGGGTAAGGAACCTTCAGGAAAAATCTTGGTAGGTATCCAGGATTCCATATACTGCCCATGTGCGAGCCAAGACTGAAATTGAACGACAGTGCACAATACACAGGATGGAGAAGACGCGCAGGCAGGATCGCTTGTGCGAGCTGGGCAAAGAGCCTAGATTGCACAGGAGGTGACGAACGACAAAGTCACAGTGGCATACGGTGCTGCGGCAAGCTTACATAGTGTAGTGTATGCGAAGAATGGGGAGGTGGACCAGCTTGTCACTTGCCACCAAGGCGAACGAATGCATGCCTCGGGCAAGAGTTAGGTCCTATTAGGTAGAGCTTAGTTGGCTCACACTTATTATTCGTCGACAATCATCGTCAGCTACGACACCTTCAAGCCCTAAACGTTAGTGCGGCGACACATCAACCCGGGAGGCTGCACTCTCCAACCTACAATAACCGAAGATTCAAAATCTCCCACCCAACTCTCGGTTTGCCTATATGGGAGTTTCCGAAAACTGGGGTACCTGATTTTGGGGTATTATAATAAGGATCCTACTATTAGTTAGGATAGGCCACGCCCCAACTTATATATCCCTCCCGCTGATACCTCACACGTTTTTTCCCTAGGGGGTACCCTAGGATTTCAGAAATTTATGATAAAAAATTCATAAAATTTTATCATAAATTTTATTACAAAAATTCATAAATTTTGTGATAATTTTTGTGATATTTTTTCGTGATATTTTTTGTGATATTTTTTTTAAACATATTTGTCGCCTTCCTTTACAACCTTATAATATTCCATAGTTTCCGGTTTAGGTTGTAAAATTGCTCCGTCATTTAATTTTTTAATATAAGCGTTTCTTTTGTTTGCATATGTTCCTTCGGGATTTGTATTTGATTTATATTTAGGTTTTTCAGTTAATACTTCAAGTTTTTCCAACACCGTTTCCATATCACGAGTTAGTTCTAAAACCATATTGTAGATTTTTTCACTGAATTCTTCAAATTGTTCATTTACTGGCACTTCTACTTTTTCTTCAACCTTGCTTTTACCAACTGGCATATATACAATATTATATAAAAGTTTTTTTAAAACTATATATTTTTAAAACTTTTTAAAACTTTTCTTTATCGCTGGCGTTGCAGTTGCACCTCTTGCAATATGCTATGCAATTGCTTATTGTATGCGTCTGATCGTTAAATTTCCGCTGTGC
Source organism: Symbiodinium sp. CCMP2592 (assembly GCA_905221615.1). NCBI lineage: Eukaryota > Dinophyceae > Suessiales > Symbiodiniaceae > Symbiodinium > Symbiodinium sp. CCMP2592. The sequence goes on along the minus strand of CAJNDT010000380.1, from coordinate 37,427 downwards.
GGTTAAATTCGTCCTTATATTTCCGCCTATTGATTTAACATAAAATTCTACACTACATTTTTCACAGCTCCCGTTCAATCTATTTAATAGCCATTCAGCGGTAATATAATTCTTATGATCTATTTTTCTTTTTGCTTTTCTATCTTGTTCTTTATATCCTTCAACCTTTCTACATAAATAATTATATATGCATCTTTTATTAAATTCATTATCATCATTATCATATTTGAAGAATGATACATTATTTAAATCTGTGGCTCTTGTAATCGCCGTCCACAGCCAGTTTTTATCTACCAGACAATGGTTATAATCAAATATTGTTATACCTCCCTCAATGCTTGAACCTTGGACGCTGTGGCAGGTAAAACAATAATTGAATATAAAATGCTTCCTCAACATATCCAGCGGTAATTGTTGAATTATTTTAGTGTGCTCGTCTTCTAAAACTACCGCATTTTCAATTATGTTTAAAATCTTGTATTTAAAATTAACTTGAAATTTATAAGTTTTTGATTTTAAATACTCTCTACATATCATTATTTCTCCTACTTCATATTCGCCTTTTCTATTTTGCATTTTTCTAATTTCATTTGCAACTTCCCTACATGTATCATTTAAATATGCTACATTATTACTGTTTAAATTTATGTCAGATGTGTATTTAAAATATTTTTTCACTAAATCCCTCGCTTTAATATTATTTTCAAAAATGTCAATATAAATATTTTCTAATTTTTTCCTATCCTCTTCTTTCCTTAATCGTTTACAAACTTTCAGATAAATATTATATTTGAAAATTTTATCCACGCAATTATCGGCGTATTCTTCGTGCTCCTGTAAATTGGTTAGTTCTGATACTGGTTTTAATTGCTTACCGTCGCCGGTAGCTACTATTATTTTATCTTGATTTTGTTCTACAAATTCCCTAATTCTGTTTAACACCCTTAATCCATTAAAGTAAATCTCGTCAAACACTATGACATCATAACCTGAATAATCAAATTTTTCTAGCTTCTCGTCACCCACAGCTATAGAAAAGAATTTATTTACTGTGATTGCTTCCGTGCCGTATTTTTGAACAAGTTTATTGGTAGGACATACAAATAAAACTTTCATACCCATATCTGCCATTTTTTCACATATATAACTCTTTCCTGAACCTGCATATTTTGCCCTGATCATAACATGCTTAGTGTTTATAACATTTGCTATTATATTTTTGGTGTCATACTCGTCTTTGATTTCTATTGCTACATTTTTGTAGATAGGTATTTTATTTAATTCATTTGGTTTTGGTTTGTATTCTTCAGGTGGTAAAATTATATATTCACCTTCTTTGTTTGCCCTCCATTCTCCTATGCCGGTTTTCATTTCTAAAATTTCTCGCGCTTTATCAACATCCCGTTTTCTTATTACAAATGCGTCTGTTTTAACACTCATAACGGATACAAAATTTTTCACTAGTTTATTATAATCTTGAAACATTTTAAAATTATGATCTTGAAGCAACAGCTCTTTTATATAAATATATCCATTGTTTAACATTGCACTGTCCGATAAATTCACTAAATAATAATCCGTTCCACTTGGTTCATCATACATTTTTGAATAAATGTTTTCGTCTTCTTTATCTCCCGTGAACATTATATCGTGGTGACATTTTACCTCCTCTATCTTATGTATTTTGCCCCCGTGTTTTAATTGAAAATTTGACGCCTCCTTTAAGTTTTGAAAAACTGTGCTTTTTTGCGAGGTGTTTTCAGTTTTTTCTAAAAGCCCGATATTAACATTTACAATAAGTTTTTTAATGAGTTTGTCCAGTTCCTCGTGGTCACTAATGGATTCCCCCCATAATTCCTGAACTAACTCGTTATAGTTAACATCGTGTATGAATGAAGGTGTTTTATAATACAATATTTTTAGATCGTTTGCTTCAATCTGTTTTAAATATTTTCCATAAATTAAGTTGTATTTTTTATTAAACAAGTTGAGAAACACTGTAAAATTAGGCCTAGTTCTTTTACAATCTTCAACAAAGTATAACACATAATCTGACAATTTATTATAATCCATGTCATTAGTGTAAGGTCTCCAGATGTCAAATTGATTGAATACCGGTATTTTATTAATGTTAATTAATCTACTTGTATATGCTTTCGTTATGTCTATTTCTGTAACATCTTTCGGTATGTATTCCCTAGGTTTTAAAAGTCCCGTTGGTGGTATAGTTTTTGCTTCTTTGTAAATCTTCAGGTCAATTTGATTATAAAATGACTTATGTAATGGATTAAACAAAGCTTTATTGAAATTAAACATTGCTTCGTTCATGTTGTTATATGTTTTTTCGTCATCTACTGCTATGCATCCATCTGACGACCCCTTAATTAAATTTTGAGTTTTAATTATAAATGTGGTTTTCTTAAGTTTAAGCTTCACTTCTGTAATAATCCCCGCTTGAAATTTTATTTGTGGTTCATATCTTGAGTTCAAGAGTTCAAAAAATATTCTGGTTAAGTTGTTATGTTCAGGAACTAAATAATATGTTATTGGTTCTTTTTCTTTACTGACCATTTTTAAAAGTTCATAAGTATCATTGAACATTTTATATTCTGGTGGTTCTTCCTTTTCGTTCAAATGGTATTCGGTAGATGCTTTAACTATGTATTTTTGTTCTTCTAAATTTTGCTTTTGTTCAATGCTTTTTAAGTCGTTATTCATTGTGTATATGTGGCTGTTTTTGACAATGGCATAAAACGGCTTAATTCTTCTTTTGTTATGTTCCGGTTCGTGTTTATATATCAGATTATTAAAGCTATCAAAAATTCTAGCTGGTATTTTAAACTCCTTAAATACCTTATCCATATCTTCAATGCTAGCACCTTTGCTATAAAAATCCTCCTTCCCTGTGATCTCTATAATTTTTTCTCGTGTTAATTGTTTTCTTTTGTTGCCGTCCATCAGGGTATCGTGGTAAAAGTCTATCAGTGCATTAAACCAACATTGATTATCTACATGTGTGTTATTTTCTATTGCTTGTTTTAGGTTTGTCAAATTGCTGTTTATGTGTGTATATATGTAACGATGATACATTGATGAGTGCAGTATTCCGTCGGTTAAGTTTTCCTTCATTATGTCAAATTTCTCACCGCTTTTGCTTATTTTTTCCACTTGTTGAATTTTGATAGCGTCAAAAAGGTTATCGTAATGTTTCATTAAATCCTTTACAAAATCATCAAAATCTTTGTCTTTTCTTAATATATCCATTAGTTCATCAAACTCTTTATCTACCTTATGTAATGCTTTAGTTTTAAAACCTTCTTCATCAATAAATCTAAAAATTACCTTTTTTACCCATTCTTTTTTGAACTCTTTTGTCTTGACAGTTGACTGTCTAATGTCAAACTTTTCTATGTAAAATTGTTCTCCAAATTTTTTAAACGCAGGTTTAATTGTGTTACTAGACTTCCTCGTGGTGTAGAGTTGAAAGTTTACTAAATATGTATCCTTACCTTTGTTTTCTGCTATTCTTTTGTTTAGTGGCTTTGACTTCTTTAGGTCTTTAATTGTTTCATTATATTTGTCCCTTGCTTTTTCTGCGGTTCTTTTATTGGCACTGGTAAGGTTTTTAATGAAATTTTCTGCGGTTGCTACATTTGCTATTTTTCTGTCCTTGTAAAGTGTTACTATTTGATTTAAACGGTTCTTTGTTGCTTGTGTGATTTTAGCCGAAGCATTTATTCTATCCTGCTTCAGTTTATTAAGTTTTCTAACATTGCTCTCTATAAACTTGGACATATAATATCCTATATATAATATATTATATTATTTTTTTCTTTAGAACATTTTTTTAAGAAAAAATTTTATAATAAAAATTTCTATATATTTTTTTAAGTTTTTGGTGTAAAAAAGTTGGATAAACAATTTAATAAAAGATGATTTATTAAAATGTTTATTTCATTCGCTCCTCTATATAGTCCCTCAGTTCTTTTTCACTTACGCTGTATTTCTTTTTAGAACAACATATCCTAAAGAATTCAAATATTGATAAAATTATTTCTTTTACAATTTCTCTGTTTTCGTCTGTTGAAATTTCAGATAGTTTATCAAAATCTCTATATAAAAAATTCCAATGTAGTAAGTTATTTAAAAACTCTGAAGAACTTTTAACGCGCCCTCTACGACTTGAAACTATGAAATTCAACATCTGTTTTTTCAATGGATGTTGTGAATTATGTATTATATATTTATAATCGTGCGTTGTTAGTTTTGGCTTCATGGTGTTATTATCAAATACTTTCATCAATAAAAAATGAATTGTTATTCTTGCTTTAAAGTGGTCTTTATTTTCCTCATATGGTTTTTTGTAATGGTCGTTAAAGTAGACACACCAGTTGCAGTTTATACACTTCTCATAATCCCCTAACATGTTACAAAAATCATCAGGTAATATTTTATTTAATGTTTTATGTTGTTCTTTGATTTCCTCACACTCCCAGCAATATGTTAGCTTGAACATCCTGTATATATAATACTATATATTTTTTTCTTTAGAACATTATTTAAGAAAAATTTTTATAATAAAAATTTCTATATATTTTTTTAAAGTTTTAAAAGTTCAAAGCGTAAATATGGACGGTTGCTACCTTTCACATAAAAATTACTTTGGTTATTTCTCTCTTCTATTTTTTCTATTTCGTGAGTTTCTTTTCCCCATATTCCGACTCTTTCTTTTTCTCCTACTTTCCTTTTTCTGTAAATTCTTACCTTGTCACCCACGGATATATTAGGATATTTTCTAGTTCTCGTAGCTTGGTTTGTCATATTCTGTCTTGCCTTCAGTTCGTTTTTCTCTTTCATTGCTTCCTTCGGTGTCATTTTAATAGTTGAATGTTCCATTTTATTATTATATGTTAATAAAATTTCAAAAATATAGTCTGTCCATTGAATATTCGTTTTACCTTTTTTTTCGTCAGCTTCAACTCTTTTATAAAGCATATCTTTAAAAGTTCTAATGGCTCTTTCACTAAAATTCGCATGTGCTCTCGTTCTGTGGTGTTGTATTCCTTCCTTGTTTAAATATTCTTGAATGCTTGCATTTTGTAATGCTCCCTCGTCGTCGGTATATAGTATTTTTGGTTTTCCTCCCATTTTGTTAAAGCCTTCAATCATTGCAGATGCTACATTGCCTTCATCTTTGTTTTTAATAGGAACTACCACCATAAACCGACTAAAAACATCAATCATTATTGCCCCGACCTTAAATTTTTGATTTTCAAGGTCGGTTATAAAAAATAAATCAAATTGAAATTCGTAAAATGGTTCCGGTGCTATAAATGAATTTTTCCCTCTTATCTGTTTCTTCTGTTCTACATTTTCCCTAAAAAATTTATCAACATCTGCCATTGTAATAGTTTTATCTTTCTCTCTTGCATCTTTTAATGTTTGTTTTTTGCTTCCAAAACCTGCCCTATCAAAATAGATATCGTTTATTATGGAATTCTTTTTATTATTATTGTCGTCGCTCATAATAAAAAGAATTAGAAATTTATTTTTCAAAAATTCGTTTTAACATTTTTATCATAAAATCCGTTTCTATTTCGTCAAAATGTTGTTTAAAATAATCGCTGTAAAATCTGAACGCCAGTTCTTCTAAGTCTATTATCTGTGGCTTTTTGTAATACCTTTTTATGTTTGTCATTGTTGTTGTCTTTATGTTATTATATAACTTATGTTTTTTAAATCTTGTTATGTCAAACTCGTCCAAAAATATAAATATATCATATTTAAACCACTTCAAATACATCAGTGTAAAACGATTTATGTATTTCTTTAGTTTTTTGTCTCTTAACATTCCTTTAGCAAGTTCTACTAAATGAGGAAAACTGAAAGCAGGTAAGCTTCGTAATATCATTTTAAACTTTTTTACATCTTGTTTTAAATCGCACCTTTCGCACCTATTAAAACTATGAATTAATTTAAAAATATCGTTATTCAAAGCTTGATTACATAATAGTTTTCCTGTGACCTCTTGGTCAGCACATCGTGGGCATAGAGATGCCATATATATTAATATATATTTTTTTTCTTTAAAACATTTTCTAAAGAAAAATTTGTATAATAAAAATTTCTTAATATTTTTTTAATATTTTTATTTCCAAAAATAACCCCTTCCAGTAACAGCGGGGAACCTCTTCCAGTTACAGCGGGGAACCTCTTCCAGTTACAGCGGGGAACCCCTTCCAGTTATTAACTGGAAGCTCCCCTCCTTCGTTTTTTAAGGCTTCCCCAATACAGCGGGAACCTCTTCCAGTTACAGCGGGGAACCCCTTCCAGTTATTAACTGGAAGCATTTCCCCTCCCTCCTTGTTCATTTTTATTTTCATTTTCGGTTGTAGTTTCTGTGTCTGTTTTCTTCTCTGTTTTCCTTTCCGTTTTCTGTTTTGAAGGTTTTAACATAACAACATTATCAAGTGTGTATTTTTGATTTTTTTTAACCTTAACTCCTGTTTTAGTTTCAGTGAGTTCTAATTTATCCATTATATCAATATTTTTATCATTTAATATTTTGTCTAAAGCCTTTCTTTTATGATATTTTCGCGCGCTTTCTTTTTTCACTTCGTAATAATTTTGTTCTGATTTTTTTTTATGATAATAAAGTTTTTGATATAATGCCAGTTGTTCTTTAATATCGTCCATAGACAATTCATTTAACATTTTTTCCAAAGTGTTATTTTCCATATCCATATATATTATAATAGATTTTTTTCTTTAGAATATATTTTTTTACAAAAATTATAATAAAAATTTCTATATATTTTTTCAAATTTTATTTTTAATTTTTATATTCTTGAATTTTCTATCAGTGTCTTTTATTGATGCTTCTATCGTCGGTTTATTCCATAAAATATTTTTCGCCCAAAATCCCGCAGTGTTATAGTCTTTCCAATCTTGATTAACTTTATGTCTTGCTATGTATCGTTCCTTTCTTTCTTCGTCCTTATGTTTTGTAAAATCGCTATATCCAATAGCACCAAATGATACAGTTTTTTTACCATCTATAATAGCGTCATATTTTTTGCCTTTTTTGTTAGACTTTTGTAAAACAACTTCTGTCATATATTAATATTTCATAAAAAATTTAATTTATAATTTTATATTAACGATCGGGGAACGTGAGTATAAAATTATAAATTCATATCAAACTAATTAACCACTATCTTATGTAGTGCCATTGTTGCTATTGGGGGCTTTTTCTTCTCCTTCTTTCTAAATGGCATTAATGCCCTGTCATATGTTATTATATTTTTATTTTTTAAATAAATTATTAATCCATTAATTGAAACCTATAAACATTTTTTAATTCTTCTACTTCTTGTTCTAATTTTGTTAATCTTTCATTTAATAATATTTTTTCATCAACTGATATACTTGTTTGAAAATTATTATTACTATTTTTAATTTCTTCTATTTTATTTTCTAATTGCTCTATTCTTTCTTCTATTGTTAATGTTCTCGGTTGCAGTTCTGGTGTTGTTCCTCTTCCAAATGCTACAATTGTACTTTCTACTGTTTCTTCTAATACTATCCTACCTTCTTTATCTTCTATTTTTTTCCTATTTTTAACAATGTTTTTCTTTCTACATCTACACGGCATACATTTTAAATGTGTTGGTGTTAATTCAAAACCATTATCTATTATATTGTCTCTGTTTTCATCATTCATATTAATATATTGTAGAATAATATTATTTTCGTTTCAGTTTTAAATATTGTAATACTCCCTTACAAATTTCTAAAACGGAATAACAACATCGCCTATACCGTGGTTCAGTTATTATTATTTGTTCTACTTCTTCAAGTTCATTTATTGCTGTAATATATTTATCGTAATTCATTATATCATTAATTTATATAAAAATCTATGTAAAAATAATGAATAATAACATTCCCATCGTCAAACCAATAGATATACCGGAATATACATACAAAAACTCAAAATATGATATGATGCCATCGCTTCCATTCCGTGGTATATTGGTTGCCTCTTCTACAGGAGGTAAAACTGTATTAATACAAAATCTCATATTGAATATTTATAAAGGCTCCTTTGAAAGAATATTTATATTCAGTCCTAGTGTTCATGTTGATGACACATGGAATAGCGTAAAAAAACATATATCCGATCATATGAATGTAGATACAGAAAAGGAAAAAACATACTTTGAAGAATATAATCCCGAGGCGCTAAATCAAATTATAAAAACACAACATAAAGTTATAGATTATCAAAAAAAGAATAAACAAAGAAACTTACATTCAATATTGATCGTTATTGATGATTTCGCGGATGACCCAAAATTTGTTAGGTATTCAAATATATTACATTCCCTATTTACTCGCGGTCGCCACAATGCAATATCTGTTTTATTATCCACTCAGAAATATAATGTCCTAGCTCCTATTGTAAGGTTAAACGCATCCGCTTTATTTATATTCCGATTAAAAAATATGAATGAAGTAAACTCATTCCTAGAAGAAAACTCCGCGCTAGTGAATAAAGAAGAATTATATGAAATGTATAGAATAGCTATAAACGACGCTCCCTATTCATTCTTATATATAAATACAAATGCAAAAGATATAAATCGTATGTTCTTTATTCGCTTTGAAAAAGCTATGACAATATCTTCAGAAATTCAATAGAAATATATTTTATTTCAAATATTATATATTTCAAAAATAATATATTTATAATTGAAATATATTATTCTATTTATATATAACCCTTCCCGAGGCAGTCTCCATCTCTTTTTTTGCACCCACGGGCTCCGATCTCGCAAAGCGCTCGTCGTTGTCTCACCTTGGTTGAAATGTTGGCATCAAAAGTAATTATAAAATATAAACATATATATCAGATAAGTCGCCTTCTTGTAGCAACCACCATCAGCCTTGCTTTTTCTTCTCCTCGGTATTTATTTATATTTGTTGTTTATAAGTTTGTTGTATCATAACTATTATAAAAACTGTATAAAAAATATAATACAGCTAAGAAGCGATTGATCGCAAAATGCCTTTCGGAATGTTTTGACTAGCTTGTTTCGGCGGTGGCGCAACGACCCTTGGTTTTGTCCCAGATGCTTTAGATGTCGTCATTGGCGGTGTCTTCGGTGGTCTCGGCATTGCTTTTGTCTTCGGCACGACAAAGTCCTTGTCGTGCCTCCTCATCCTCTTAACCTCATACTGTCTCCGTTCGTCCTCCAACTTCTTGAACTCCTGCAAGTTGAAGTGCTGTTCCTTGATGGAAATTTAAAAAAACAGCAGAATGAAACCAAACAAAAAATTAAAACAAATAAAAAATTAAACAAATAAAACAATATATATATATCAACCAAGTCACCTGATACTGGCTTCTGGTGCATACCTTACATGTATGAGAAAATTATGGCTAATAATTTAATATATGAAAAAAAACTCATATCCGAGGAACATATACAATTAATTCATCTGGATGAAGTGTTCCAGCGGAATTGAAAAACAGAGCCATGGTATCGCGACGAAGGCAGGTAGGGACAGGGTGCAATCTTTGAACCTGAATGCTACAAACGTGTCTGACATGTCTCTACCGAGGTGCAAAAGCAGTATAAAAATTCAATATATATCCTAAACCCTAAACCCGAGAAACAATATTATTTTTATAAAAATAATATTGTTTTATCAAATCAATGAATATGAACATAAATTCACAGCAGGTAGTTTATAATATATTTTATCACTCTTCGTTTCTTCTAATTTTTCAATCCTTTCTATACAATCCTTTAAGGTATCAAATAATAAAATATCCGCTTTAGTCTTTTCATTGATATCTAGTTCTTTTATCTTTTTAATATTTTCACTAGCAACAGATTTAGATGTTTTAGATCCCATATATATATAATATATTTAGATTATAATTAATTTTTACTTTTTGCTTTAGCTTTAGCTTTTGCTTTTGCTTTTTTTTCTTTCTCTTTTTGTTCTTCTTTTTCCATTTTATCTACCTTTTTTTGATGTTTTCTATATACCTTGTCCCAGAATTTTGGATTAGCATTATAACGGGCTTCTACTAACTTTTGGTGTTCTTTTGTGTTAATATCTTTCGTATTTTCTTTTTCTGTTTTATATTTAACAGGCATATATTACTTATTTAGATTATTTTTTTAATTAATCACTATCGCTATTAGATTTCATTCTCTTTTTTATTTTTGTAATCTCTCCTTTCAAATACGATATAGACTTTTTCATTTCTTCATTTTCTTTTAATGAATGTTGTAAGGCACTCCATAAAATGCTGGTAGTCATAGAATAATCAAACTTTAAATAACCATCTCTTCCCTCTCTAACAATATTCTCCCATTCTTTCGGCATTTTATCAGATATAAAATCATTCGCAATAAATCCACAATGAGATTTATTACCGTATTTTTCTTTATCAATAAATTTGTATGTTTTAGGAACAATATATTTAACTAATTCTACAGCCTTTTTGGTTTCTAATTCTTTTATATTTTCTTTAAGCCTTTTATCAGAACTGGGGGCAATACCACCTGTATAACTAATATCACCGATAACATCAATACCTCCATCGTTAACAGTTAATACATTTTTAGTTCCTATTTCTATTATTGTATCTCCGTTCGTGTCAGGATTTCTAAAAAATATCTGATCTATAGGACCCGCTAATTGTGTATGTGTAATACTTGCTTTTTCAAAGAAATTAACACTACTGCCTAATACTCTAAATTCTGGAGTTCCTGTTGCTCCGATATCTACATCAAAATCACCTTCCGATGTGAATTTACCAATTGTATTAATTGTGTCATTAAATACTGTTGGTTTATTTAATGTAATTCCTGCTACATCGTTTCATTGAATAAAAATATCTGACGGTGTCGGATCTGTGCTTCTATTACTTTGAATACAAAAGTTTTGTTCAATTGTTGCTATATGATTTAATGAAAAATTCGCGTTTGATTGTTGATATATTCTACCTCTACTACTAATTAATATATTATTTTGAAATGTATTATCATTACCATTAAATACACAATTACCTCCAAAATTAGCACTACCGCCACCTGCTACATTTAGTCTCGTTGCACCTCCTGCTATTGCTCCAATACCTAAATTATTACAATATACTGCACCGCCTGCGGTAGCTGTATTCAATAATAATAAGGACTGACTATCATTTGATGTATTATAAGCGTTAATATTAAATGAATGCATTTTTATATATCCTTGCGCGTTCTTAACTTGTAAAACTGGCGAGGCGTCTGTAGTATTCTTAAATACTTCAATACCATTACCATTAGTTGCTGTTATTGTATCTCCGTTCATTGTAACATTATTATCAATTTCTAAACTATCAACTTTTGTAGCTCCACCTACACTTAAAAAATATCCGCTTTCGTTTGCTTTACCTATTCCCACTTCGGCACTCGTTAAACTTCCTAATCTCATTCTATTAGAATTATTTGATGCACTATTATCATTTAAAATCATAATATTACCATCTTCTGTATTAGCGTTAGTGCATCTAAAATTATTATTAACATATATCCATTGTGCCGTGCCGTCTCTAATTCTTAATGTTGGATTGGTATTATTAGATACTCTCCATAATGAAATACCATTAGTAGAAATGGGTAATAATATAGTATCATTGTTAAATGATGTTGTTCCCTCTATAAATATTTGTTTATAAAATACTGTTCCGTTTGTTGTATTATTACATTCTAAATATGTGTTCGTGTCAGTATCGTCATTAGTTCCGTTAATTAATCTTATTCCGCTCGCTGTTTCATTTATTGATAAATCTAATGTAATGTTTGATTTTGTGGCGTTTGTGTATCTTTCAATACTTGTATTATTATTTACTAATTCAATAGGATTACTAACACCACCTCCACCACCACCACTAATTAAACCGTCTACTTCTGTTTTATTATAATATGATGTTGCTATTTGTGCAGATGTTAAATAATCACTTGTTAATGTAGATGTTAGAGCATATGGAGCAAGTGCTGTATTATCAATCCAATTATTAGCATCTATTTCAGTTTTATTATAATAATTATTAGCGAGTTGTGTGTTTGTTTGATAATTATCTGTTAAATTTGAATTGATAGCATTTATACCATTAAAATTAGTTAATGCTTTACCATCTACAACAGCAATAGCACTATCTACCTGTGTTTTATTATAAAAATTTGAATTTAATTGTGTTGTAGTTTGAAAATTATTAGATAGATTATTATTTATATCAGTAATTACTAAATCCTGACTTGCATTATATGCTACTATGGGATTTACTGCGTCGTCTAACTGTTGCTGTGTTATTCCACCTCCTCCATTACCTACATTAATATTTGCTATCTCATTATCTACATATTCCTGTGTTGCGAATTGGTCGCCTATTTCTGAAACACCTGTAGAAAATATTTTATATATTTGATTTGCAAAAACTGTATTAAAGTTATTCACGGATGCCATTATTAAATTAAGTAGATTATATTTAATTTAATAATGTTTTTATTTATTTAATCTAAAACTGTGCTCGCCGACTCGCTTAATTCAAAAACATGTTCACTTACTAGCGTGACATAAACCTGTTCAATTCCTAACGCGAAAGTTTGGTTAGCCCCTTTCAATTTAAAAGTCAATAAGCTTCCCATTTTAGTGTTGGAACCGGTGAAATTCATATCAGGCTGTTTATCAAAATTTATTCCTCCGATAAACTTATCATTTGCATATCTATAAATGTCAATTGAAAAACCATCATAAAACGGGGACATAACATTAACAGCACGGCGTAGGAAATACATTGCTTCTGCTATACTTTCTACCGCTTGTTCTGGAAACTTTTTATTAGCGATCTGAACATAATATGAAAGCTGTCTATCGCTGTCAATAACACCTTGTAAATTGTCAATGGTAACTTGCATAGGATGATAAAACCAATTCCATTTCTTTTTTGCATAATTATTCGCCGTGTTGTTATTTTGAATTTGTGCATTGCTAAAGGTAAAGAACATCTGTGACAATCTTGTTGAAGATTTAACAATATTCATGTTGATTTCAGCATTTCCCGCCGTGAAAGTTTGAGAAAAACTGTGATAGGCGGGATAAACCATTCTTAAACGGCCACCTTTTAGTAAATGTGAAACCACGTTATTGTTAACGGAATTGTCGACAGTTATTAATTCGCACCGAAGGATACAATTTTGAATTTTCCACGAGGTAGTGGTATTTCTTGTGGTGAAATATAAACCGTTATTATCATCAGCCGCTTCACTTGCCCCCTGTGTTGCTGGATTGATTACCGGTTCTTGAGGATCGCTACAAATTTCAAAAATAAATTCTAACGGACAATACCGAATTGGTGGATAATACCCAGATTGAACGAACCCACAACATGGCTTATGTCCCATCCGAACGAATTTATTTGGTGCAATACCTGTTGTATTAAGTCGTGTTAATTTTGGTAAAACAATTCCTCTGTCATTTGCCGCAGTATTTGCCGTTGCGTCGTGATTTTCAATTGCAAAAGCATAAAGTCTGTTAATTCTGCTGTCATATCGTGTTAAGCATCCTTCCTGTATATCATCTAAATTTCTTACTTCTTCAGATTTAAAAGATTTCATTTCTTCACATACTAAATTGTAATTATCAATATCGTTGATCTGTTGGCCTGATGCATTGCATCTATAACGGGTGAAAAATGCATGACTTTCACCTAATGGTCTTAAATATTTGTTTGCATCTAGATCATCATTAACAAGATCAAAAAATAAGCAAATACTGGACATGTCTATATAATTGTTGTCTTCTCCTGTGATAACAAATTTAATATATTTATTACCATTATTGCTACTAAAGATATTTCCGGATACACTGGGGAAGTGGACTTGCTTACGATCTGTAATATACGCGGCGCTTTCTGGAAGTCCGAACTGTAGGGAATTTATCATATTATCCTGAGTTTCTGCTATAACTAAATCCATTTTATATATATTATTTAGATTTTTTATTATTAATATTATTTTTTTTATGTGAATTTAAATTATTCATATTTTTAGAAATTTGTTTTTCAAGTTGTGGTTGCGCTACAGCCGAAACATCAGTTTCTACAATTCCCCTGATTATTTCATAAGATGAATTATTTATACTTTTTGTAATTTTATTTTTAAATTGAATGTTCTCGGGAATTTTTCCTATTCTTGTTTGTTCTTTTGATTTTCTGACCTTGTTAAGCATTATATTATATTGTTTTAGATAATTTAATACATACCTAATATTTTTATTCTTTCATCAATGCCTTCTAATTGGTCAATATCATGACTTGCTATAGGATTTAAAGTTTTAGCATCATAACTTATAGCCGCGTTATCAAAAGCACTCACGGGGTCACCTGTCATTCTAAATCGCTTGTGCTGTTCAGTCGGTCTATCTAAGCCGATCATAGGAGAAAAGAAACTTATCACTGGAGCATTATAAGTCCTTGTTTTATAGTTTTTGTCCTTAAATTCTTTGTTTAATTCTAAAACAACGCTACCGCCCATACTGTGCCCTAATAATGTATTCACTTGTGGATTTTCCATTAATACCCGTCTCGCTTCCTTGTAGCGATCCATCTCTCTAATTCCGCCTGTTTTAAGATTTGTAAAATTTTGTCGCCAGTCCCTTGAAGATGTTGTCCCCGCCACATACATTTTATTTCCCTTTACAAAAATTTTATTATCACGATCATATGCATATTTGATACCTTGAGTGTTTGATATTTTGCCGTTGTGTTCCAACATCTTATTTAATTGTCCTTCAATCTTCGTCATTATATAAAAAGATTATAAATTAATTTATCAAATATAATATATATTATTATGAGTATCAGACCATTAACATATAAAAAGGTTTATGTAAATTCAAAATATCGCACATCAAACAGTCGCAGTATCAGCGACTTTCAAATAGAATTAAGGGAAACATTTGAAATTCCTGATGGAACGATTATGCAAGTTCACGAGTTAGCAATTCCTAATACGTGGTATTCAATAAACGAAAATAATAGAAATTTGTATTTTCAACATAGAGTATTAGCACCAGCAACACCGACAGGAACAACTTATATAAGAGTTGAAATACCGCTAGGAAATTATACACCACCGGAACTAGCATCTACAATACAAAGAGAGTTAAATTTCTTGTTTGATGTTACAGGTAGAGATAATACATACACTGTAACATATAATACTATTTCAAATAAAATATCAATTGAATCAAATTATACGGAAATTATTTTTATTGTTCTTCCTGATAGTATGATTGCTAGTAACGTAGGGTCTTTTTCAAATAATGTTGATTTGAATAATTTAAACAGTATAAATAGTGTTTTAAATACACCTCTACCTCTAGATTTTTCAACTTCTACAGTGTCGTGGAGTTCTGGATTTATAAATTTATTAGCACATCAAGACATTTATATCTCGTGTCCTGAATTATCAAATAATAATTTTCACAGTCCATCAACATTTTCAAATGCCATAGTTAAAAAAATCCCCGTCAATGCTTCATTTGCTAGTATTATAAATGATCCGTATGGCGTTACAGATTATGATTATGTAAATGTCTCGCGTCGTTCAATAAGAAAACTAACATTTAGACTAACTGATGAAATAGGCAACCTTATAAATTTCAACGGTGTTAATTTAAGTTTTTCTTTACTCTTCCATAATACAGACGCTACATGATTTTAAATAGAAAATATATAGAATGTTATATATGTCAGAACAAAACTCAGAAAATGTTGTAGTTAACGATGAACCTGAAAACGAAGCAACTGAAGCACCGCCGGAAACAGAAATTGAAAAAATTGAACCTGTAAAAGAAGAACAAAAACGAGTAAAAATTACAGAAGTTATTAAAAATCCTACCGAATGTAAAGACTGTAAAAAACCTATGACAACTAAAACTTTACGATATAGTCATCCTAGCGTGTGTGAAAAGAAACCGAGTAATATTATTGATAAACCAGTTAAAAAATACGCTCCCAGAAAAAAAACAAAAATAAATGTTGAACCCTTAGTACCAGAACCACAAGAAAATAATATAGTAGAACCACCACAATATCAAGAAAAACAATTACCTCTTTCTGAAGCAATGCCACCTAAACCACCACAACAAATACAACAACAACAATTAAACCCTTATGCAAATTTGACACAACAGCAATTGTTACAATTGCAAATGAGATCAATGAACGCCGAAATTATGAGAAGAAGACAGGAAAAATCAGATAATATGTGCAAAGCTATGTTTCAGGCTAGAAGTAAAAAATCTAAATAATAATATATACAAATGGTATTATACAATAGGTTTAAATTTCAAAAAAATAAAAAACTACATAAGAAAAAATCATTAGATAATCCTGTGGTTAATTCATCCGAAGATCTGGTATATCGTCAACAAAATCTGGACTATCTATTGAATTTGAAAAAACAGTTAGAAGCAAGAGAGGCAAAAGAAAAAAACATGGCGTTTAAACGAAGACTATTAGAGGGTCAAATGAAAGCAAATTATGAAAGTGAAATGGCGAGATTGAAGGGGGAAATGCATAATCCACGAATACCCGAGACTTCATTAGAACATCTTAAGAAAAGGTATGATACATTAAGCGAATTAAGTGAGGCTATTTTCTAAAACAATATATAAAAAAGAATGGTAGTTAAAAATGCTGGAATACAATTTCACAGAAGATCTAGATATGAAGATATATTGGAGTTGGTTAATGACAATGAAGAGGCATTAAAACCCTTTCCTAATAGAGACGCTGTGTTTTATAAACAAAGCAATAAAGGAACACGATTTGATGGAAAAGATCATTTAGATAAATTAAAAATTCAAGAAAAACAAATTGCCGAAAGAATAGCTAGGGATCTCATGCAACGACAATACGCGGAAGATAATGATATGACACATAGATCATTATTTACACAACACGACAGACCAGAACCAGAACAACCAAGACAACCAGAAATGTATGATATAGGAGGTGACATAGGGTCTATAATTGAAGAATTCGGAACACCACAAGACCAACAATTAGCACAAATTAATCAAACATTAGGAAACATAGCAACTGCACAACAGAGCAACCAACAGGGAATTATTCAAGCACACCAACAGCAATTAGAAAGAGAAGAAGAAGGAGGTTCAGGAATTTTAAGAAGTCTAGGAAGGGGAGCTTTAAGTGTAGGCAGTGGAGCTTTAAGAGTAGGAAGCAATGTTGCAGGTAACATGATGTCAGGCATGGATTTTGGTTCTTCACTTGTTACTGGACTTTCGCAAGAAATGGCACAAATAGCAATGAATAGAATGCTACCGCAACCTAGACCGCTACTAGATTTTTCAGGAACGGCAAGAGACGGACAATATACAACATATGACCCAACGCCAATACAAAACACGCAGTATTTACAACCAACAACAATATTACAACCACATCAACCTAATGTAGGAGCAACACAGCAACCGTTACCTGTGGCATCATCAAGTCAACCCACAACAACAGAATTACCTAGACCCAGACCATCACCAGCACCACCACGACCTAATGTTCAACACGGCGGTTCATCAAGTTCAAGCGGAAACGCGCCACCACCACAACAAACAGATGAACCAGTAAGGAAAGGGTCAAGAAAAACTAAAAAAGATAAAACTATTTTAAAAGACAGCCAAGAAGAAGAAACAACAACCGGAACAACTTTAATCAAACCAAGTAAAATAGGAATACAAAAAATACGCGAGATATTTGAAGAAGCAAACAATAGAAAAACAATAACTAACGCTACATACAGAAAATACCGAAGTGCATATAACAATTGGATAAAATCAGCAGGAGATAAAGAAATGAAAAAAATGTATCTTAAAGAATTAAAAGACATATATAGACAAAATATTTACTTAAAATAAAAAATATAAATATTTCAATAAAAACATAATTTATTGAAATATTTATTATTCCAATCACCCTTCCCAGCATTGTTTTTGCTCAGCGAGGCGATGCTTCATTCCCCGAGGCTGTGCTGTGCCATCGCTCGCGAGGATCCTGCGTGGGGTTGAAATAAAAAACGAACTACAAAAAACATATTATAATTACTAACCAAAAGATAAGGAAAAATATTACCTTTTATAAAATCTGTCCTCCCGTCCATTGGCTTGCAATGGTCTGTGTCATTAACATGTCCTCGTCAGGGAAAAAAGAATAAACCCATACTATTTATTATTTTTGCCAACCCACCTTCAAGAGGACATCAAAAGAAGCAACCACCAGACGATCCAGTAGCCACAGAGCGCCCCACGCTGATGATGGCCACCTTTGCAGGGAAAACAAAAGAATAAAACAAAATATTGTAAAATTATTTACTATATCCAAAAAATATTTTGTAACATCCCACCTCATCAAGTGGTAATTTTTGCCGGACGCCCTCGTTTTTTTGGCGTAGATATAGAAATGGAACTAATGTCCGGCATATCCTCATCACCATCTTTTTTACCACCATGTCCATCGTCGTCATCGTCGTCGTCGTCATCGTCGTCATGGTGGTTTTCCGTATCATGGCGACGATCTCCATGAACAGGGCATTTACTTAAAGACCCGTATAATTTTTGCCATTGGATATCCCCATTAGAAGAACCCCATAAACTAACAATTAATTTTTCCATAGAGCGTAAAGAATAAGATTTAAGGGCAGTAACCAAAGTCTCTACTTCCCCTAATTGGTCATCTACATAATGAAACAAAACGTCAACCATTTGTTTAACCCTTAATTCCCCGTTATTGCTTTTTGCTAGTTCTTCAATTAAATTAAGTCTTACCTTCCTATCTACAACCCCTAAAATAGCGGTTATGCAACTCTTCGCGTTGGTTTCTGCTAGTTCTAGTATTTGTTTAATACGAGCTATTTGTTCGGTAAAAACCCGTGAAACCACCGACGAAGAGGTGATCCGTGTTTCAAGGCTCCGTGCTTCTTCATTGATAAAACGGATACGCTGGTTTTTAGAAGTATATTTGCTAGTGCATTTGAACCCCATAGCGTTTGATGAAGAAACACGAGCCCTTTTACCCCCTCCTATCTGATAAAAAACTTTATTGCCCTTATCATCCAAGGTTTCACGATCACCGTTGTAGATGCCTTCCTCGGTGCTGTCCTCTTCATCGGAATGGCATAGCATATCCAATAAATTTTGGTGTTCATCTGCAAAATGCGATTGAACTCCCCATTCTTGATCTTCAGGAGTGATGCCGTAGAAGTCTTGGATCTTTGCCTTCACGGTGTCAATCGTGTCGGAACCTTCAACATCCATGGTGATGGTCACGCCCGTCAAGGTCTTCACGAAGATCTGCATAGCCTTAGTAGAAATAAATATAGACTTGTATAAAATATAAAACTATATTCAAAATAAACATAAAATATAAAAGTTTATAAAATACAATCCAAGAAACGACGGGACAAAGCGAATTGAAAAAGTTTCTTGAAACACTCAAAAAACTGGAGCAATAAATGCTACAAGGGGAACAAGATGTAACAATGCACAACCTCTCGTGTCAGACTGCACATGCCGAACTGCACATGACATGTTGCAAAAACAAAAGTTTTAAAAGTTTTAAAAACTAAAATATATAGTATTATATATATGAAAAAATCAGTTCATGATGAATTGTTTGAAATACTCTACAAACAGGCAAAACATGAATTAGAAAAACTAGAAATTATCAAAGAAAGTAGAGAAAGTAAAATTGTAGAAATAAAACAAAAATGCGTTATAGAAAAAGAAGAACAGGAACATTTAGATAAGGAAATGAAGTATTTAGAAAAACAAATTGAACTACAAAAAGAACTAATAGAATTGTATGAAAATAATAATTCATGAAATGTTATAAATACATATCTAAAGAAATGAAGATAAAAATATATAAAAGTTTTAAAAGTTTTAAAAAGAAAAATATATAGTATTATATATACATATATGATGAAAGTAATAAAGGAAATTATAACAGACAAAGACGCTGGTAAAAGCAAATACAAAGAGATAATGGAACCTTTTGAAAAAGACTTAGATAACTTATGCGTTGAATATGGAATGAAAAAATACTTGTTATTGCAAAAACAAGAAACGATAATGAACAAAATGAAAGAGAAACTTAACACATCATCATGGGATGATGATTATATTAAAACTATACGAGACTCACTAGATGAACTAGAACCATATTTAAGAGCAAAAAACATGCTATAAAAATTTTATCACAAAAATTATCACAAAATTTATGAATTTTTGTAATAAAATTTATGATAAAATTTTATGAATTTTTTATCATAAATTTCTGAAATCCTAGGGTACCCCCTAGGGAAAAAACGTGTGAGGTATCAGCGGGAGGGATATATAAGTTGGGGCGTGGCCTATCCTAACTCTATTTAGGGTACTATATCAGGGTCGCCTATTTTCGGATTCTCCCATATAAACCTTCGATCATGCCCTACATGCAACACTACGAAAGCTGCCCGTTCTGCCTGTGTCCGGAGCCCATGAGTAAGACAAAACCGTGATATCAGGGTCCGTGATTCGAACCTAAACCCTAAAGCCTCGGGGTTAATGTTAGGGTCCCTTGCCCCATGTTGCCTCGTGCGAGATGGTTCGCTTCATCCATGAAAAGCCGTGAGGCCTCAATGAGTCGGCGTTGAGGGTTTAGGGGTTTACAGGGAACTCCAGAAAGTTGGAATATGGTTTCATGGTAGGATACCCTATAATTTACCATAGAAGGGTTAGGATAATCATATTCCAACTTTCTGGCTTCTACCTTATGGTTTAGCTGGTTTAGGGGTTTGGGGTTTAGGGCCTGCGTTGCTGAGTGTTAAAAATGCAGGATTGGGCGCGCAGGGATCTGAGTGCCTAAAGCCTGAGAAACGCACGACAAGAGAAAGAACTTAATGGTCATATGTGCATCTACATGCGAACCTGCAAGTAGTAGTCTCGGTGAGAAAGCACGGCAAGCAGGGGTTAAGGTTTGGGGGTTTCGGGTTTAGGGCTTAGGTTTAGAGTTTAGGGTTCACCGGTAGTTAGCGCTGTTAATTAGTTGCCCTCCAGACATATCTCTACTATCACCTCTCAAGCACCTGCTGCATCGCGGTCACATTATATCTTGCTGGATGTACCGACAAACTGTGGACTAAGTGACAAAGGGACCAAGCTTTGCATGGTGGCCTTCAGGGTTTGGGGTGTCAAGACCAGGTTAGTTTGGTCTTATCCGTAAGGTTCATCGTAGGCCCAGAAAACCGAATCCGGAACAGTAATTACGGCCCTAAGCCTCGAACCCCACTATACTTGAAGGGTCATGGGACTTAGTAATTGGGCTTATAAGTAAGGTAACTACAATTATAGTTATAATTACCTATAACCCCAATTAAGGTACGTATAACCCTACTTACTAAGTCCCATGATCCTCCAAGTAACCTCCCAACACAAACAACCTGCAGTTTCGGAACTCTCACAACGTCCACACACGACATGTTTCAAACAAGCAGAGTCCAAAGCACAAAGCGGGGCGGTGTTGCCTCAAGAGAGGCTGCTGTCGGTGGTAGATCTTGGGCCGCTCGTTTGGGGACTTGCGGTTTAGGACTGCGAAGATCTAGTCTCGCAAGATGTTAATACCGTATGTTAACTCCACATCAAAAGCCAATACCTCGTGCGCCACGGAAGCTAATCCTCTCTTCTTCAACAACCGCGCCCCAAAAAGTTCAAACTTTCTAAGAAAGAACAAATACATAAAGCCGAAAAGCTTCAAGTTCTCCCACCCTAAACCCTAAACCCTAAATCCTAAACCCTAAGAATTTTCTTGTCGCCAGGGACATTCCAGGTACATTTCGCTCCCTTTCTGGTGTTGTGATGACCTGCCGGAACTGCTGCGCAGCCAGTTGCAGCCACATCTCCGGCTCCAGGGTTTAGGGTTTAGGGTTTAGGGTTTAGGGTTTAGGGTGGGGATGGTATTTCGACAAGATTTGAAGGGCCAGGTGGTATGCGGATGCTTCTTCGTTCAGCCACGATGTGGCAAACGAGTCGCTGAATTTGGCCGCATAGCTGGCCTGGCCACATACTGCAGCAAGAAGGCTCGTCCGTCCGCGGTCTGCATGTCCATGTGGCATTGCATGGCGGTCAAGACGTCCGGCAAGTAGGCCCTTACGCTCTTGGCCTTGGCGTCTGCAGGGTGATGCAACAGAATTCGCTGGCTGCCTTGATCAAAGGTTGTAGGCCCATCCCGCGCACTTATTCACGGAAGCTGTTAGGTTGAAAGAACCGGCGAGGTCAACAGCAACTTCTTTTGCGAGGCACCGTTACTACAAGTTGGCACTCCCAAAGGGTCCAATAGGCACTGTGATGGGGGAAACTTTCCTAAATCCTAGTAATCATCCATTATATATAAACCCTACATTATGCCCACACGGGCACTCAGGACCCTGTGGACTGCATTCGCGCAGCCGCCTGTTACTTTCACCAACGCGATTACCACCACCTTTGCTGACACGGAGGCCAAAAGACGAAACCCTTTAGAGTTTAGGGTGAGCATCACATGCAAAGCCGTTTTCCTACGGATCGAGATGCCTAAAAGCCCTACTTGCCCGAATAGCTAGCCACCAGATCTTGGACTCTCGAGGTCTTGTACATCCCTAAACGGTAAACTCCCAAACCCTAACCCATATAGGTATTCTGGGCTCATATGGTTCTAGCACATCCCGCAACCCTACGCCCAAGCCATTAGGTATTTTTGTTACTCTTGACTCTTAGGGATCTAGTGCGTGAGCCACGCTTGGGCCGATACCTGGTGGCCAGTGGTTTCTGGGTCCAACCGGCAGCAAGATTCGGTGGAATGTTTGTTCAATGGTTTAAGGGTAAGGGTTTAGTTTAGAGTTTAGGATTGAGGGTTGGACCTTGTGTTCACCTGATCTAGATGCGCAGAACTTATACCACTGGAACATTTCAAGCACCTAGATTAATGAGCTCACACAGATCCTATACCTGAGGGTCTAGAGAGTCAAGATGAGTCTTGCATTCTGATGAAAAATCCCGCTGAGCAATGTTATGTTGAGCATTATGTTGGGCAGACTTTCACTAGCACGGCTGTCTTGCAGGTATGTCGGGCTTCTGGGTGTGGCAGGGGTTTCACGGTCGAAGTTGGATTGTTTGCAGGAGCTCTTTGTCGATAAGTTGATAGTCGTCTTGCTGTAGGCAGGCGTGCCCAATATGGAGTCTAAGGTCTATGGATATTACTCACGCAGGTCTGCTTGGGTTGTTCCGGTTAGGGCTGCGGGCTGAATTGTTGATACACCCCTGCAACTCAGTACTATACAAATCCTAAGGGGACTATAGAGTACTGCCAGTGGTTTACAGCTGGTTGTTGAGTCATGTTGACGAAAGAAAAGCTGCCGCGGAACTCTCCATGGGCTGCTTATTGCGTGCTCATGTCAAAACATAACCGACTTACTAGGTGCCTGATCCGTCTAGCCCTCCGAAAGTTGGAGGCGGCAACAATCCCACACGGACAAATCAAAAGCTTTTCTACCTGAGAAGTCGGAAAAACGAAGCCTTCTAAGCCGAGAGAGCCTTTTAGTGCCGCTCCCACAGCAAGACACCAGGTTTACGGTTAGGAATAGGGTTTAGGGCCTAGGGTTTTGGTTCCCAAGTAAGTCAAGTCCTTAAATCGCAAACACTAGGATGTCCTCTTTCGGAATCGTTGTCAGGCATAGGAATACTACTGTGAGGCACGGCTTAGGTTTTAAGCTCCAGTTTCTGCAACTGTGGCTTATTATGGCTTGCACTGAGGCCTTAAGCCCTTACCTGCATAATCTGGTTAACACTGAACCGTGAATTTTCAATCTTAATGCCTATACCCTAATCCCCACACCCTAAGCCCAAATCCCCTGTACTACAGCCCCTTTTGGACCCTTTAAGAGAAACACGTACCCCGGGACCTGCGAACATTTTCGGACATTAAGCGAAGGCTGTGATCAGTTGCTGCCTGCCAAGCACGCTGGAGAAGTCTGAACGTTCTCATAGGGTCCAAATCCCCAAATAGTAGGGCTTTAGGCACCAAAAAACCATTCAGACTGTCCCAAACATCCAAACCCTAAACCCCTAAACCCTAAATGCACTAAAACCCTACCATGTGGCTACTTTGGACCTATTGGCTTTGCACATCTGGGAGTTCTGACAAGATTGTCATGCGACTTAGTCATTGGGGCTATGAGTAAGGTAACTACAGTTATAGTTACTTCTAGCCCCAATTAAGGTACTTATAACCCCACTTACTAAGTTCCACGATCCTTTTAGGGTTTAGGGTTTAAGGTTTCCCAAAAGGCGCTTTGAGGTTTTTGGTTCTAGGGGGTGGGGCTTAGGGTTTGGACCGATCTGTTATGTAATTTGGCCTCCTCGAAACTGGGAGCTTAGGGCCCAAATTCAGGCTATGCGTGCTCATGGAACCTTTGTTTGTTGGATGGCTTCTCGTACTGAGGATCCTTTGTGCTCTATATGGATGGTCGTCAATATTAGGGTCCCTTTCTGGGTCCTTATTATAATACGGCACCTAGTATTTAGGGTACCCAAAAAGGGGCCATAATTCTGACAACCACCCATTTGTTTCTGAAGCCCGATGCACGTGAATGCACCTTACCGGGCCTTGCAGCCTCCCGGCGACAATGATATAGAGTGTCGATGAACAAACAGCTGTTCTTAGGATCCACTTCATGTGACAAACCTTCCGCTAAACGGAAAACACCAAGCATTACATTATGTGTTCCCAGACCCCCGGGAGGATCCAAAAAGTAGATCCCTCTATGGGGGTTCCTATAAAGTACCCTTAGTAGTATAAGGCCCCAAATTAGAGGATCTACTTTCTAGATCCTTGGGGGGGCCGTTTAGGGTTTAGGGTCCCTAAACCCTAAACCCTATAGTGACGTTCAGAAAATCTCGCCCGTCGCAATGGCAGGCTCAGGCACCTTCCATCACACTGAGGGCGCTCTGTCCCCAAACCGTTCTTCACTGTAAACCCGAAATCCGCAGAAAAAGGCAAAAGGCTTCGGCAAGACAACTAAGATATCAGCAAAAGGTAAGTAAGATACCGATTTGGGCTTTCATTTGGCCCTTAACCTATCACAACCAATCCCGAGGCTGACACACACACACACACATTTTCTCGCTGCCTGTTGCTTGCACTTCCTGACTTGTAATTTTCTAACACATCGGATGTGTCTCTGTGATATGCAGGCAGTCTCAGTCTTGCAGTCTGTGTAAGAATTATCAGCCCATACAGTGGTTGTCCTGCTATCCTATCAACTGTAGGACAGAGGACTGCAAGACTGAGGACTGCAACGAATTAGGTCATCAAATCGACCCACTCTGCGTATGCACGAACTCTGGTTTTGAACCTGTACCACTGTCGCTCCCAGGTGCGTTTTGAAACGCCGCTCTTGTAGACGCGTGGTGTAACGGGTGGATCCCCCGGAGGGGTAGACTGCATGTCCTTGTTGAGCAACAAGAGCTTCGCACGCTGGTACTCCTCGGATTTCTGCTTGAAGCTTGCAACCACCCTGACTCGTTTGAGGACTCTCTCAAACTCTGTTAGTACTCGCCGGTCCGGAGAGATGTCCCTGTCCATTGCCACTGCAAGACTGCAGGACTGAGGACGGCTAGTTTGTGCTGTCAGAGGCCAAAAACTGCGACAACACTCAGTGTGAAACAACTTCTGTGCGACAATGGAGGAAAAAACTACTACTATTGACTACTGTTACTGTTCAGGGTTGGCTGCCCCTTAAGGTAGGCCTCATGCACAGTCTAGCAGTCTTGCTGTTCCATAAGAAGCCCCAGCTACATGTGTCTGTATATATAATATACATATATATATATATATATCTAGGATAATCCTATAATATTACAGGACTAAGCTTAAACAAGACCGTTAGGCTGCATAAGAGGCCTTTCGAAGGCTGCCGGGAGCAATCCGACCTTTTTGAGTGCCTGGCACGTACAGTCTACCAGTCTTGCAGTCCTTAGTAAGCACCCCTAAGAATGGTTATTAGGTTCCTCAACTTAATATAGAAGGACTGGAAGACTGTTAGACTGTAAATTAAGAGTCTGCCTGCAAAGAAGTTTGTCAAGGCCATGTACAGTCTACCAGTCCTGCAGTCCTCAGTAAGCACCCCCATTATAGGTATAGGTCCCAAAATTAGACTAGTATGGGTGGACTGCACGACTGTTAGACTGTAACTTAGGGATTAAGGGTTTAGGTCTAAGAGTCTCCAAGAGGCTCCCTGCCAAGAGACCTTTTGAGGCCATGTACAGTCTACCAGTCCTGCAGTCCTCAGTAAGCACCCCTAGTAGAGGTATAGGTCCCAAAATTAGAATAGTATGGGTGGACTGCACGACTGTTAGACTGTAACTTAGGGGTTAAGGGTTTAGAGTCTAAGAGTCTCCAAGAGGCTCCCTGCCAAGAGACCTTTTGAGGCCCTGTGCAGTCTATCAGTCTTGCAGTCCTCAGTAAGCACCCCTATTTTATTGATCTTATAGCTTAGGCCCCAAAATTAGAATAAGGGTGGACTGCGAGACTGATAGACTGTAAAGAAGTCTTTAAGAGGCTCCCTGCAAAGAGACCTTTTGAGGCCCTGTACAGTACAGCAGTCTTGCAGTCCTCAGTAGGCACCCCTATGTTATCGATATAGGTCCCCATAATTAAACTAGTATTGGTGGACTGCAAGACTGTTGGACTGTAAAACTAAGAGGCTCAGTAGGGCTTCACAAACTCTTCTTCGACACTCACTGAAGCACTTCAAGCCCTGCAAGCTGCTACGAAAAAGCCAAAAGCCACTAGTAGTGGCAGCTGAAGACCTCTCAGGCCCATAGTGCAAGGCCCGTAAGGCAAGTCTGCAGTTTTGCAGACTTTTGGGAGGCTTGCCTCTAGGAAAGCATCCTTCAATGTCCACCCTTGGACGAAAACCGCTGAACACATGTGCCAACTTAGGCACGCAACAGTACCATGGAAGCCTTGTAAGCTTGTAAGGGTAGCTTGAGGCTCGGTAACTCAGGCCAAAACCGCAGTCTACAGTCTTGCAGTCCTCAGTACAACCCCTATTTTATAGTATGTTATGGGTCCCCTAGTAGAATAATGTGGTGGACTGCAGGACTGCTAGACTGCTGAACCTGGAGCTCCGAAGCCACAGCCTTCACACCCGGGAGTCTCATGTAGAGACTTTCAAAACCCCGGACAGTCCTCAGTCCTGCAGTTTCCATATAGTACATACAACTACATACATATATATATATATATATATATTATGTACTATTTAAGAACATATGGGCCCCTTGTAAACTGCAGGACTGAAGACTGCTTAACTAAGAAGCCCAGCTCACACCAAAGAGCCTCTCACTCCGGCTGCTGTGGCTGCTGGCCTGTGCGTGGCCGCTGGCGGCCGAGCTGGAGGCCGACCTTGGCGCAGTAAGTTTAGACTAAGGGTTTTAATTTAGGGTGTAGGGTTTTGGGGTTTTAGGCCAAAGAGCTTCTCAGTGAGAAGTGCTTTAGATTTGAATAGTGCATAGTGGGGTGTCTCGAAAAGGTCGGTGTCTTACAAAGGCGCCGGGGTCTTGAATCCTATGGTTTGCGATACGGGTAGAATAGGCTGCTACTACTACTACTTCTACTTCTGCTACTACTACTACTACTACTGACACTACTACTACTACTACTACTACTACTACTACTACTTCGGCTACTGCTAGTGCTGCTGCTACTCCTTGCTGCTACTGCTACTCCTTACTGCTACTGCTCCTGCTACTGCTACTACTCCTAGTACTCTTACTACTACTCTTACTTCTACTCTTACTACAAGTACTACTAGTACTACTAGTACTACTTGTACTACTAGTACTACTAGTACTACTAGTACTACTAGTACTACTAGTACTACTAGTACTACTAGTACTACTACTACTACTGCTGCTGCTGCTGCTACTACTACTACTACTACTACTACTACTACTACCGCTACTACTACTACTACTACTACTACTACGACTACTACTAACTACTACTACGACGACTACTACTACTACTACTACTACTACTGCTGACTGCTACTGCTACTGCTACTGCTACTGCTACTGCTACTGCTACTGCCACTGCTGCTGCTACAACAATTCCACCAACAGCATGTAGTACCACTTGCCACTCACTACTGTACTTGCAATCTCCTGCCACTGCTGCTGTTTGCTGACTGCTACATGACAACCTCCAGTAGCTGCAGACTCGGGCTCCAGAACATCAAGGAGACTCGTTTTCATTGTGTGCAATGGCAGACTCCATTGCCAATTTGACTGTCGACTACAAAATCAAGACAGTGATTGGTGTGTCCGAGAAGGGTCCGTTCTTTGTGTAACTTGGCTGGTCCTTGGAGTGATGCATGCAAAGGTTAACTTACAGCAGTCTTGATTCCTGACTATACTTAGGACGGTCCATGGCAACGGTCCCAACGGTCCTGTGCAAGCACGCACGGAAACTGTCAATGGGCCTACACCGGTGGGGTTCTGAAATACGTTGTGATTGCTGTCAAGTGAGCTGAGTGTCACTGTAGTTTGGTTGCATGCAGTCCATACCCACAGAGTTTGAGGCATGGAATTGCGCCGGATATCTCAACCTCCGTGATCATCAGATGTTGCTGTTCATTCTGCACAAGCAGAACATGACTGGGGAAAGCGGGATTGCCAGTGGCACCATAGTCATGGCCCTACAATCTTTCAGATGCACACATTGCATGACATGAAAGTCCGAACATGGAGCTACACATGCTTTGTTCAGGCGACCACACTGTTGACCAGGGATGCCTCCGAGCTACAACTGGAGATGAGTGCTCACTCATTCAAGGCCAAACTCCAGGTCGAGATGAAGACACGTGGAGAACCCTCGCAACTCCGCAGGTCGAATGCTGCAGGCAGCAGTGGGTATGGGTATGAGCCAGCTACCCCGACAGCTCCCGATGAGGTTTCAGTCCTCAGTCCTGCTGTCCCAGAGCAGGCATTGCACGAGGGGTTTGCAGCAGAGAGAGGGGAGTCCTCAGTCCCCGGTCCTGCTGTGGAGAATGATGCGCTGATCGACTGGGAGTTGTTGCAGTACCATTTGAGGACTGTGTTTATGTGTACTCTTGAGTTTGACGACATGTAGTTGTGGTGCACCGGTCCTTGTCTCGCTTTTGGATGAGGACACACTTGGACATTCCGGGGGTGTTCCGTTCAGAGCCCACAATGCAGTTTTCCTGGCTGGGCCGAGCCGTTCCACGTCATGCGACTTACAGTGTGGAGGTTGGTTCCACTGTGACAGAATCTGCTCTCAGATGATTCTTGCTGGCACAAAAACATTGCACAGCAAATGCATTTGTTGATTGTTGTAGCCATTGCTGATTACTTGAAAACAAAGGCCGTGGTGGGTTGGACATTGCAGCGACAGTCCTGCAGTCCTACAGTCCCTCCTCACTGCCCAAGAACATGAAAGCAGAGAGTTACTTGGCAGTTAGGGTGTGTGCATGGAATGTCAATAGCATGTCCGATGTGACAAGAGTTTCTCTGAGGCATGCTGGAGTTCATTCGGGAACCAGTCCAGATGGACAAAATGGCAGCCTGGTTGGAGGAAGCTTTGCTGCATCGGTCATGTTGGCATTTCAATGATGTTACACACCATCAGTGCTGGATAATCCTGAGGCAGTCGGCAGGAATGAGGTCCCCTGCACCCCGGCCTTGCTGTACCACTACTGCCAGAAGGGCTTCGAGGGCTTCTCCCAGTGCCAGCAGGAGTACTTCTACCCTACGGGGTTGAGCTACAACTTGACCAAACACGCTGCTTAACTGAATCAAGTGACGAGCACTTGTCACAATGATTGTTTCAGTTTTCACATGTACCCTCAGGTTTCCGAAATCGTCATGCTGATGTGCGATGCTCTCATCTTGGCCCGCTGTTTCCCTACGTCTGTCGAAGACAGTCTGGCACCACCGTCGAGAAGAGATACATGACTGCAAGACTGTAGGACTGAGGGCTTCATGCAACATTGTTCAAGTGGACTCTGCTTCAGGAGACAGTCTCGCAGTTCTTGGACCAGTATTTTGGATATGGCTGGGCGCGCTGGAGATGTCCGTTTGACTACGTTCCTGACTACACTCGTGGTGAATACAGCACATCGGAGTTCGCAGTCCTGACTGCCCAGGTGGATGACTTCCGCGACTCGTCATCAACAACATCTACTCCCTGCTACTACCACTAAAGCTACTGCTACTTCCCTACTATTACTACTACTGCTACTGCTACTACTACTACTACTACTACTACTACTACTACTACTACTATATTACAACTACTTCTACTACTACTACTACTACAACTACTGCTGCCGATACTACATACTAGTACAACAACTACTACTACTACTACTACTACTACTACTACTACTACTACTACTACTACTTCTTCAACAACAACAACTACTACTACTACTACTACTACTATTACTCCGGCCCGTACTACTATTGCTAGCTGAGACAACACTACTACGACCACTTGTACTAGCTACTAGTACTGGTAGCAGTACTAGTACTCACACTCCAACTGGTACTACTATCTACTACTACTACTACTACTATCTACTACTACTACTACTACTACTACTACGACTACTAGGACTACTACTACTACTACTACTACTACTACTACTACTACTACTGCCACTACAACTACTACTGCTACTACTTGTACTGCTACTGCTACTACTATGACTACTAGGACAGAACACTCATGTCTTCCATCACAATAACCCAAAACCCTAAAACCCAAAACCAGCTCTAGCCTTAAAGGGATCCTTAACTCGTGGCTTTAGGGTTCAATATGCTTTAAGGGTTCAGGGTTTAGGGGGTGGTGGTTTTGATTGTGGTGGTAATAGTAGTACTACATCTGATCTTCTAGTAACCATGACTGAATCTCAGGAGTGGACGACTTCTTCGATGTTGATGATCTTTGGTCATGGTGGCTTCCGATTAATGGAACCTTCATCTGGGCAATGTCTTTCGGCTGTGGTTTGGGGTTTAGGGCTATGAGTACGGATTTCGGGTTTAAGCTACCTAAACCCTAAGCTACCCTAAACCCCTAAACCCTAAACCTACACTAAGGTACACCCCTCCGGATACCGACAATGGCATTCGCACAGTCAGCTTTTGGAAGATCGTCCGGTGCCGTGGAAGCTTTAGGATGCAATGACATTGAAGTTGAATGATGACTAGTTACCTAGTTAACCTGACATTGCAATCGAGGAGCCAGCAGAACGGCCGCTACGTTCATATCGGGGACAACTATGTCTGGCAGCCCGCGGACAATGTTGCTTGAGAATGAATGGTCGGTTTGTTATTGTTAGACAGTTCCCTCAAACCCTAATAAACCCTGATTTCTAAACCCCCAATAAAGCCTGATTCTGGAAGCCACTAAGTCGCAGTTCAACCCAGAGTATGCCGAGCGCGAAGTCCTGAAGCCGAATTGGTGCATACAGTCCATTCCTGGAATCCAGAAATCCTACATGCAAATTGGGAAATGGACTTGCAACCGCATCGGTGTTGCCACCCCAGAGTTTCGAAAGCGCAAGATCTTCATTCTCGAGATGCACCTCGCTTCTAACTAATTCCGAAGTCACATAATTAATTTAAGTGATTCTTTTGTTACAACCCAGACCCACCTTGCTCAGGACCCACGAACCAGGCCGGCACTCCCAGCGCAGGCCATCTTTGACTTTGATCAAAGCACCTTGGCTTGACAAATTTTAAATGATGTTTGGAGTTGAAGCTCTGTGAGTGCGATCTAAGTTGGACAACACGACGATCCCTGAGGAGCTGTTGAGATTTGTCAAGTACGCACAGTACTAGACAGTCCTCAGTCTTCAGTCCCCATTTGCAAGCAGAATGCTGGAATTAGATTCTGTATGTCAATATTCACAGACAGTCCTGCAGTCTTGCAGTAGTAACTGGTGCACTGTGCAATGGGGAAGGACGACTGAGTGATATGCACATCGGATAAGTGAGTTTGCGACCCTATGGCTCGCAACACCATGAGCTATGAGGTTAGCAAAGACCCCTGGCTACACAAGGTCGAATGTGATGGTATTTTAAAGTGATGTCTTTAATATGGCAACAATAAATTATTGTCACATCTTGATACATAGTAATGAAGGTGAAGGAACATTCGATGCAATTCAACCTGCCTCCCATTTTGGCCGATGCCCTGCAAAGGAGCTGCACAAAAAGAGCCTGCTTAGTAATAGGGCTTCGGGGTTTACAGGGGTTTTGGCAGGGTTTATTTCATTACTACTGGATTTAAATTAGGATAGGGTAGTAAGCTCCGAGCCCCAAGCCATTCCAAACCCGAAGGGCCCCAAACCCCAATAATTACAATCCCTACAGACCCTAAATTCCCTACCCCCCCAACCCCCACCCCCCCAGTACCACCCCCAGCCCTAAACTATGTGAAGGCCCAAAGTCCCAAAGTATGATACCCGAAGCCCTAACACTCCAGGTCCCACAGGTCCTAACACACTAACCCTGAAGCTCTGTAAACCAACCACATCCAAGCAACCTCTGTCAACACCTAACCCCAAACAGTCCAAACACCAAAATCCTGAAAGCCCTAAAGCCCTTAAAACCCGAAACCCTAAATGCCCTAAAGCCCTTGACACCAAAATCAATCAAAACTGTAAACCCTAATGCCCTAAAGCCCTTGACACCCAAATCTCCAACCATTATTAATCTAAAGCCCTAAATAGCCCTGCATGCAGGGCACCTGCCACCACCACAATGCGCCGGGCCAGGTCCGTGCAGTCCTTAGGGGTTAAGATTAAGGTTGTTAGCATTTAATTAGGAGCTTTCGGTTGGCTGGGGTTCTTCAGATTAGTAGAGTTTTGGGTGCTTTTGATGGGTATAGTTTAATGTGATTTTGGTTTAGGGTTTCGTGTTGTTTACTGAGGCTTAATTATTAGGCTTTAGGCACAAGCTTATTGGTGCATTGGGGTTCTTAGGTTGAGGTCTGGATGGCTTTTGATTTAGGGGTTTTGTTTTGGAGGTTCTAATTTGGACTGACTCTAAAACCCTGAATAAATTTCATGAAGTGATTCTAAGCCCCAGTCTGAGTCTTCACCACCCAGGGCTCCCTTCCCTAAAACCCCTTAAGGCCCTTTGACAGTGAGCTTCATTTCTTTGCCAAGACAGATCCTTAAAACCCCTTCTTTGAGGCAAATTATTAGGGAGACATTAAACCCTAAAACCCTTAATTTAAGCATAATTCTTAGTGCATTTGAAGATTTCGGAGTATTCTGACCAAGATGTAGAGCTTGTGGGTTCTGGAGCATTGGGCTGTTACTTTTAGTATACCTTTGGATTGATGGACACTGAGTGGTCCTAACTTACTAATTGACAGAGTCATTGGGTGGCGATCACACCGAACCTAAAGTAAGCCCATTTCCCAGTCCCCAGTCCTGCAGTCTTAAGATCTTATAAGCTTCATAGGGGTTTAAACTTAGGGTTTTTTTTCTCATCGATTGGCACCGAGTCGAGTGGTGCTGCAGGAAGCGAATAGCACTGTGTGCGTCACTAACCGTGGGCTTCCCTACACTGAATGCTTCTGCGCCCATATGCAGCCCGAAGTTCCCGAAGAGCCGATGGTTCACGAGCCCGAGCCTCCTATCAGTGTAGACGAAGACGAGTCTGAGGAGACGGATCCCCAACAATGCAAGAGCTGGACCTCCAGTCCAAGCTCGATGGGATCTTCACTGACATACCCGCAGCAGAGCTTCATCAAGAGAGCTGCGACCACTACGCTGCAACCTATTCTGCAGCCTTGACGACTTCGAGCCCATCGAGCCATTTGTGTTGTGTGGTTGGTAACTAAAACCAAACAATTATAAACACAACATCTCATCATTGTCATTCACAACACAAGCTAAGCTTGTTCCCATTCTGTATGGTGGATGAAAACACTTAATAATAAGCAAACACTCCTATAAACACAACATCTCATCATTGTCATTCACAACACAAGCTAAGCTTGTTCCCATTCTGTATGGTGGATGAAAACACTTAATAATAAGCAAACACTCCTAGTCCTTCAAATCTTCAATGCACAAAACACAAGAATAACTGTAACCATTCTTTGTGCAGAACCCTGCAGAATCCTGCAACCTCAAAACAACAGCAATCCAACTTTAAATAACTGACAAACAACCACCTCCCCTCAACAAACCCTGATAAACACACCAGATCGATACTCCCTAAACCCTAAGCTTTACATGGTAGGATTGGAGTAGGCTTCGGGTGACTAGGGTTTACTGAGCACTTAGTAGTCAGTGTGTTTTTTTTTTGGGGTTTCATTGTTCTAGCATCTCGGGGATCTTATGGTGCTTAGGGTAAATAGGGTCTTCCTTGTGCTTAAAGCACAATGAACTACCGATAGATGCTCTAAAACCCTAAGCACCCTAAACCTAAAGAGCTCGACATCCCTAAGGCCCCCACCCTGAACCCCCCCACCCTGAACCCGGTACAGGCCGGAGTTCCCAAAATCGCCCGCCGGCCGCGCTGCTGCCACCAAAACCTTCGAGGCATGTGGGGGCAAAGGGCCAAGTGGGTTGTAAGATATAGGGTTTAGGGCTTAGGGTTTTTTAGGGGTTTAGGGTTGAGGGCTTTTTAGGGGCTTAGGGTTTAGGGTTTTTTTTTAGGGTTTAGGGTATTTAAGGTTTAGGGTTTTAGGGGTTTAGGATTCAGGGTTTTTTAGGGGTTCAAGGTTTAGTAAGGTTTAGGGTGTAGGGTTTAGGGTTTAGGGGTTTAGGGTTTAGGGGCTTAGGGTTTAGGGCTCAGGTAGCATTGCACAGCTGCAGGATGTATTGTTTGTTGGTGTGTTCTACTTTTAAGTTAATAACTTCTCACAAAATTAGAGAAAGTTTGCCCTGGTGTGGTAATGATCTAAGGGGTGTATTCACTGTTACTGTTGTTTGGTTAGACAGTAATGCAGGGATGTAGGTTTAATAGGCTTCAGGGATGTTGGGTTAATAGGTTGGAGGGATGTCGGTCCTCGCGATTTAGATTTGAAGGTCAAATGTACTGCATTAGGTTTACAGTACTGGATCAAACGATTTAGTCTTCAATTCTTAATAATTAATAATTGCTTTTGTATGCTCCTACTGCCTTAACTTAATCACCCTATTTCTCACAGCAGAAACCATAATGAAACCTGAAAATCTTGCTTTTACTTGTGGGTTAAGGCTGAACCCCCTACTAACTGAATTTTCAGACACCCAGTAAGCCCTCACCCCGGAGGCAGCGCCTGCTGAACTGCGGCAAGAAGTGGCCTGCAGGTGTGAGCAAGGGATTTCGGGTTTAGTTTAAGGTTCAGGGTTATACAGGGCTGAGGGTGTGGGTGCCAGTTGGGGCTCACATGAGTTGGTCTTTACTGGTTCTTAGGATGTAGGGTTTAAGCTTTTAGGTATGGGCAGGTAGGACCGGTGCTTGGTGTGGGTTTTTAAGTGAACATATTGCTGCCAGTATCTAAAATCCGGAGTCAACATCTAGACCGTTTATACTGAGTGGGTTTGTTCGGGAGGGTGGGTATAATTTAGTGTTCAGGGTTTCAGCCAATGTAAGGGTTTCAGCACTCATACTCGGAAAAGCCTGGGTGATGTTCCTAGGGTTTAATTAGGGCTTGAGGTTTCTGCTTTTTATGGTAGTGGGGGACTAGGTTTTCGGGATCTGTCTGGGTCTGGAATTGTAATCATCATTATGAACTGATCTAATGAGCATTTTTGCAGTTCCACGGCATTGGCGGCTTCAGAATATCTGCTGACTCTGATGCATTAACCTTGGCCAGGTGGCCGGTGCGAAGACTGCAGTGCTGCATCAACCAATGGAGGTGCAGCACCGAGGGACTGCAAGACTGAAGACTGGGGACTGTACATGTTCATTTCTTGTTAAGAATCTCATTGTACATTCGACGGACAGTCTCATGTGGCAGGGACTGCTTCATACCCAGGAGCTTGCTAACCTCGTTTGCCATGGGTCTCCATCCAAATTCACCCCGATCTCTTTTCTTCCCCAGGGCCACAATCTTCTTTTGCACATTCTTGGATGGTTGCAGATCCTCGAGGTAGCTCTTGATTCCATTCACTTTGGGCTTGCCTGACTGAGTCCTCAATGTTGTTGTTTTGGCCTTGTTCTCCCGACCTTGTTGAAGGCGCCACACGAGTGTGTCTCGATCGAGTTCTTGTAGGGAACAAATCAACTTTCGAATAAAATTACCGGTAGGAGTCTCACTGTGACTGAACAATGTCGGATAGTCTTGAGGAATGATGTTGATGTTGTTCTTCTTGCTCTGCTTATAGATCTCCTCACCCACCATTGCATTCCTCGCCAAAGCACGGACACTCTCCACAAACACATGGACTGTTCGTTTCCTCTCCTCTGGCATGCCGGGTAGTTTGCGCTCCAGGATCTGCTTGAGGGTTGCTCGCTGGTCGTATTTGACATATCCAGAAATGACCTCTGCAATTGCCGAGTGAACCTGCATGCCTTGCTTTTCTGCAGCCTGAATGCACTGCGAAACTTGCCTTGCCCGGGAACCTTGCACCTTTTTCCCGAATGAGGAAGTGCGAGCATAGGCAATGTTCTCGACCTTTTTGGACTGGGTCATCTTCTGTTGAACTGCAGCCTTATTTCCTGGTAGTCTCGCCCATTTCTTCTTCAACTTGGTCTTGATGGTCTTGGGTTTAGGCATGGCGACAGCAGGACTGCAGGACTGTACCTATATTGAGCATCAATGCCCATTGCAATGCCAAGGTGTCAGCTGCATCCCTCTGCACGAAAACTCCCCAACCACTATGTTCCTTAGACCCTAAATCTTCAAACCCTTTCAAGCCTTATCTCCACATGTCCTGTGCCAGGTGCTAGCCCTGCAGTGCAAGTCCGGGCCTGACTCCGGTGCATGCAGAAGAAGTACTGGACTGCAGTGGTCGACCTGACATCGCATGCACATGTGCCTACAGTCTTGCAGTCCTGCTGTCCCATGAATGATAGCAATCAGTGGCAAGCAGACTCTCATGTTGGTTACTGTCATGCAGTCCTGCTGTCCGGTACCACAATGGCTCAACAATGCAAGATTTTGTTTGGCTGTTTTTTGTGCCTCTCTCACTGGTGGCTGGGGCCCTGGCATACTGCAGGACTGCATGACTGCCCAGAGCACCTGGGTTTGGGGTTTAGGGTTGAGGGTGGGTGTTGAGTCTTCCGGTTGA